>JACDOX010000176.1:1261983-1273029 GCA_014549065.1 Cardinalis cardinalis
TGAGTCTTCCTCCCTGATTATTGATGCTTATATCTCCTTCCTTATTTGAATAACCTGCTCTTCACAATATTTTACCCAGATAAAACACTTTTTACTATGCTTTGGTTGTGCAGGTGGCAGGAAATAAAGTGCTGGGAAATCCCACCTGGCTGAGGATCCCTGAKGCTGCTCTACAGCACTGTTCTCTCAGGAATCTCCATGCTCTCTGCAAACACTGTGATTATTCCTCCCACTGCTATTTATTCCCATTTCCAGACCACCTGGGAGCCCCCAGAGCTCTGTGTGAGTGTGGATTCATTGCAGCCACAGACCAAGATTCCCCCCTGGTTTATGAATGGACAAAAAGAAGTGCAGGGAATTAATTTGCAGAGAGGGCAAAGCAAGGCAGAGAACTCAAATATTCTGGTGTTTTGCCATTTGCTTTTAACAAGGAAAGCCTTTCTCTTCACCCAGAACGAAAAATCTACTCCAGGGCTTGTTCRTGGCCTCAGGTTTCTCTTTTTCAGGCAGAGTCAGGAGCTGCATGGGGTCAGTGTCATTCACACCCTCTTCCCTATAACTATCAGTCATTTTGGCTTCTCTTGGGTAGAAGGTAAAATTAGAAGGAAAAGAGAAGGACAGCAGTGTTTCCCGTGTTGTTGAGAAGCAGAATGAAGAAATATGGAATTTCYGGTGGTGGTGTCCTCTTCACATCAGTGATACCTTCCAGTTCAATGGGAAGCTGCAGCAGAAGGAAGATCCCAAATACGGATGGGTAGCTCCTAAGAGGGGTCAGAAACAAGAGATTGGCTGGGAAAAAATAGGGAGAATATTCCCACTTTGTCTTTGGCCTTCCTCACAAGGCCCAGGCCAGTGGGAACCTGCCTAAGGCTGAGAACAGGGAGCTTTTCTCCAATCTTTTTTTTCCTGAAAACTGTTAGACCAATTGTGGTGAGGGCAGTTTTTGGATGGGCATTCAGAGGAAACCGAAAGGGACGACCTGGTTCATCAGCTCCTGCCCTCAGCCACCAAAAACTACCAGGAGAGCCCACAGCACATCCATTTCCCATGGCCCGTGGTGGTTTTCACTCTTGTCACAACCTGAGCTGTGGCAAAGCCATTCCAGGGAGGGAGCAGGGGAGTTCAAGGGYGTGTCTCATGTCCCAGGGCTTTGCATTTTTTGGGACCTGTTCTGTGCTGGGAGCAGACTGTGTCCCACACTCCAGGCAGTTTTCCTTCCCCACCCACACACCTGCACCAGCTGATGGTGAGCTCTGTGTCCGTGTCCAGCAGCCCAAGATGTGCCCCTGGGGACCAGCCCTACCTGCTCAGCTGCTGCTCCCTGCAGAGGCCAGGCTGATYTCATCATGCCATGATTAAAGGGAGCAGGAGCTGCGCTGTGGCTTTCCTTGGTAGCAGGGACACACTGCCCAGGCCCAGGGCTGCTCCTGTCCCACCTCCGCAGCCCCGGGCAGTGCTGGGCGCCAGCCTGGTGACTCAGCCGGCTCAGGAGTCAGGATGGGCACGGTGGGAGAAGCCCCTGGGCTGGGGAGGGCACTTGTGGCCACCAGGGCTGGTTCAGAGGGCACTGCTCGGGCTGCAGTYGGGGCAGCTTGGCACTGGTCAGAGGCAGCAGTGGCCCTGGCTGTSCTGGTGATCTCATTTCCCCACCATCCTCCTGAAAACCTTGATGGGCTAAGAATATACGTGTGCAAGGACTCCAAGGCAGCAGGGCTGTGCCCTTGGAAACCAGTTTCCCAGCTCTGGAAGGTCCTGGTGTGACACCCTCAGCTGCAATCTGCTGCTCTGGGGTGAATTTCACCCGCAAAGCAGGAAGGAGAAATTTCCTCTGTCCGTTTCCGCTTTGATCAGGCAGAGATAAGGAATGTAACAGCTCAGCAGTCATTTCCCCTCTCAATCTACACAGCTAAATCTGTAGGCTGGCTGGGCTGAGATGCCTGGATTTGCAATGTRTATTTGAGCCCTGGCTCAGGTCTGCACTTAATCCATCACCTCCCTGAAACACAGGGAGTAACAGTGGTCCCTGGAACACATCAATGAAATTTTAAACCAAATGCCTACAGAAAATAAGTGTATGGCACAAAACAGCTCATACTTGTACCAGAGTTTCTTGGGYGTAGGGCTCAGACTCTTCTGTAACTTTAAATTCTTTATATCTCATCCTTTCACAGCTGGGGAAACTGAGGCAGGACATGACAACAACTTACACCTTCAGGGTTGTCCACCCAGTGCCAGCCCATTTTTTGGCAGACAATCTACCTACAAAAAGTCTGTTTTGTTCTGAGCTTTCAGTCTGAAGCCAGAAGGAGTGACTTTTTAAAAGCTTAGGTGTAAATGTAGACCCAAAAGTCAAGGAAGGGGTAAGGCCATGCCAACAGCTGGGGRTGAGCTGAAACTCTGAGATTTCATTTCCTCAAGATCATGTGGAATTTAATAAAATTATGGCTAAAATACCTGTGAATTCAAGTCTACCYGAAAGAAAACAGTGACTATAAACTCAGGTGGGCTCCACACACACCTGCAGACAGCATCCTTTTCTCTCTCTGCCTCTGCCTCCCATTGCTGCCACATGGCCCTTCCTGCTCTCCATCTCACACCTCTTCCCAGCCACCACACACAGCAGCTTAAACYCAAGGTCCTGGAAGGTGTGTGTTTGCAAGGACTAGCCAGGCTCTTTCGGAGCTGTCCAAAGGGCCTGAACCAGAAATTACATTTTAAAAGAGACAACACATTCCTTATCTGTAAGTCCAGGGGGGTGGTAATGCTGGGAGTCTGATTGGGAAGCTTTGATCCCTCAGGAGACATCAAATAATGCTTTGTTTTGTGGCAACAACTTCTTGTCTTGCCTTGTAGGGTGTTCTGTAAACTCTGTAAACTGCTGGGGGGTAGGGGACAAGAGGCTGAAATGGAAAGATCATCTAAATAAACTTCYGTGCAAAGTCACATCCTTGGCTGTATTTTCTTGCCAAGGTGGAACAGCAGATTTCATCAGACCTGATCTTTGACAGGCAAACCTCAGGCTGAACCCTTGGCAGGAGCAGCCACGCTGGTGATGGAACTGAAGTTTCATTTTAAAATCATTTCTGTGCCCCATGTTTATGATGAATAAAGCCTGTGTGTTTGCTGCAAGCAGGGAGGATAAAGCTGTTGTTGTGTTAGCATCCTGCATATTTCAGTCACTCAGTGGGTATGAGCTGCCCTGAAAGACATGAAAGACAACAGCTCCTGTATCAGCCCTAAGTATTTCCCTGCTATATTTGCCTCAGCTGGAGCGTTTGGGATGTGGTTACCCTGCCAGGATTGCCATTGTGGGTGTTGTGGGTGAACACGCTTGGGATTGAGTTTCCAAGCAGGAAGATTCAGATAAACAAGTGCTTTGAGGTGAAAATTAGAGAGTTCATGTTACACCCACCTCTTGAGTTTGTAACTGACTATTCACCCTGAAAATCTGATTCTAGGAACTCAGCATGTCCCATCAGGAGCAGAATAATACCACAGAAACCATGGCCAGCCRGAGTCCTGAGTGCTGAGAACTGTGATTAACTCCTCAGGAATCTCTCTGGAGCAAGTCATATTTTCTGAGCTTTTTTAGGTAATTACTTCAAACCTTGAATCTGTGAATGGAGATTGTAAACAGTTCTCAACCCAACATCTTAGAGAAGAATGGGGAATGCATCAAGTAAGTAATGGGTTCTGACCTGTTTGCTCATGTGTAACTTGAAAAAATAAATGTTTTAACCACACCGGAGGAGAGAGCTGCAAAGGCACCTATTGGATCTCTCCGTACAGTGATCCAAGGCAGAATGGTAAACCTGAAACAGCTGCTGGCCCACTCAGCTCACAGACACATCCACAAGAACCAGGACTCAGCCAAGCTGCTTTGTGCTCCCAAGGGTGCCTCTTGCTGAGTTTATTGACATGTTGTAGCCGTGTCCACAGCCCAGGCCCTGTGCTGTATCTCACTGGCCACGCTCTGCTCCAGCACATCACCACACTCAAAACCTGCTGGGACAGCCTGGGCTGGGCTGCAGCTGCTTCCCCAGCCTGTCCCCTTGCGATTGCATTGTCTGGGAAGGGSAGTTGGAGGTTCCCTCAGAGGACAGAGGAGAGATTGTGGAGTGACGTGTCCCGATAGCAGCGCACAGCAAGCCCTGCAGACCACGGCTGGTGCAGGGAGTTGTCTGCTAAGCAGGATGTTTGCCTTTGGTGTGGGCTCAGTTTCTCGCCCTGACACGGATTCCTTCATCGTGTTAAAGTGAGACGGAGAGTCCAGCCCTCTTGCCTGAAGGGATGTGGAGCATAATTCTATTTTCAGGTTGGAAAATGGCCTTCAGATAAAGGCAGGTCAGTCCATGTAGGAGCTTGGAATGGTTTGGGTTGGAAAGGACCTTAAAGCTCATCTTGTTCCACCCCCTGCCATGGCAGGGACACTTTCCACTATTCCAGGGTGCTCCAAGTCCTGTCCAACCTGACCTTGGACACCTCCAGGGATGTGGCAGCCACAGCTTCTCTGGGCACCCTGTGCCAGGGCCTGCCCACCATCACAGGGAAGGATTTCCTGCATGTGCCCTACCTGCATTCCAATACAGACCACACACAAAAAGGGTCTTGTCTCTTCCTCAGTGCTGCCTGTGATCCCAGGCTAGACACAGCAGCCCAGATGTCCACAGTGACATTCCCAATTAAAAAGGAGAATGTAAATGAATGAGGACAAGATGAGGAACAGGGGGTACAAAACCATTTATGACTGCTTGTTATAGAGCCTCAGCCTTTGTGCTGTTGTGATAAGCTTTGGAMTAACAAGGAACTCAGCTTGGGTGCTGCATTTTGGGGTTGCACTTCAGCAGCAGAAGCAAACTGATCTCTGGTGGTTTGGGGAGGAATGGAATCCAGACCTGCTGAAGGATCACAGGGTTATATAAAGCTGCCTCAGGAGACTGCAAGAAGTTTTTGCATTTATTAGTCATTTAGAAAATAATGAAAGCTGCAACCTCATTCTCAGCTGTTGTCTGTGCTTGCTTGGGGAGGATCAGTGTATTCCTGGGAGAGCTGCAGGGATGTTGTCTCTCTGCAGAGACACAAGCAGGCTCTAACCAAACAAGGACAGATCACYGCTCGTGGGGCACAGAGGGTCTGATGGGGACAATGCCAAGGCCTTTCAAAGCCCACCAGGTGCTCAGTGAGTCACAGATCCTGCAGGAGACAGTCTGTGCCTTGTGATCAGAAGCTTCAGGGAGGGATACACGCAGGAAAGCAAAGTTCAAGTCTGTCTTCCTGGTATCCAACTTTTCGGTGTTACCTTTTCAATTGTAGCGCTCAATGCAAGGAATTAAACAATCAGAGGATCATGGAATGGTTTGGTTGGAAGCACACCTAAAGCTCATCTCATTCCWRYCCCCTGCCATGGGCAGGGACACCTTCCACTGTCCCAGGTTGCTCCAAGCCCCATCCAACCTGGCCTTGAACACCTCCAGGGATGGGGCAGCCACAGCTTCTCTGGGCACMSKGTGCCAGGGCCTCTCCACCCTCACAGGGAAAAATTCCTTCCCAATATCCCATCCAACCTTGTCCTCTGCCACTGGGAAGCCATTCCCTGTGTCCTGTCCCTCCATCCTTGTCCAAAGTCCYTCTCCAGCTCTCCTGGAGCCCTTTTAGGCACTGGAAGGGACACTCAGCTCTCCCGGGAGTCTTCTCCTTTCCAGGTGAATGCACCCAGCTTTCCCAGCTTGGCTACAGAGCAGCCCTTGGAGCATCTCTAGACTCACTCCAGCAGCTCCTCATCCTTGTGATGAGGGACACCCCAGAGCTGGAAGTACTGTCCCAAGGTGGGTCTCAGAAAATGCAGCAGAGGTGGAGAATCCTCCTCTCTGTGGGATCAGCCCAGGACACTTGTGGGTCCTACAGAATTTGGTTTATATTCTTACAGACAATTTGTTACACTGCCACATTTCCAGGACAGCAGTGGAGTGGCAGGAAGGAGGTGGCACAAGGAGATGGAATTACCAGGGGGGTCCCCCAAAAGCTCATTCCCAAATCAGTGTGTGTGAGATGTGAAGCAGTTGCAACAGAGAAGAACATCACCTCTGGGCTTAGCAAAAACTACCTGCAGCTCTTGGATCAGGTGAAATATGCATGTCCAATCCTCTTCTTAGCATTTCCTAAGCATGGCTTTCAAAGGAAAGCCCCTAAATACACATTTTAAACAAAGACACTAATTTCTGTTGAAATGCTGTCCTCAGCTGGGATAATTGGAGGCGCTGGAGCACGGTGAGCAGCRTCTGGCAGCAGGAAAGCTCATCCCCTCCTCTAATTAAGCTGCACATGGACTCCCTGACAGCAAAGAGGCATCCAGAGGCTCAAGACCCCATGATTTATATGGGTTTCCTGGTGTTTTCATGGAGTTTCTCTTTCCTGCATGATTTACAAGGCACTCCACTCCTTTAGAGAGCGCCTCAGCCTTTCTCCTGCTTGGTGCTGTGGAGCAAGGCCATGCATGATTTATACAAAATTGTGTGGGTTTTTGATTAATCCCAAGKTTTCTTCATCACTCCATTGTGCCTCATCCCCAAATGCACTATAGATTTCTCTGTTTCAGTTCCTTGAGTTAGAGTCAGGGACTAAAGGAATAATTATTGCTGGGCCCTGCTAAGGAAAAAAAAAAGTAAGATTTTGGCCATAGGTGATTATAGTTTCTGCAGCTGAATCAGTGTCCCATAACTGACAGAGGATAATGGATTTAATAAATAACTCTGATTAAGTCTGATGTTATTTTTAAATAATTTCAAAAACTGTTACTCTAATCCCTCCGTGGCTGGCAGAAAGGAGGATGCTCAGAAGTTAAAATTAGTTCCTTCACGTTCAGCCTGGTGTGGAGTTACAGGCTCCAGGGCTGTCCTGGTTTTCTGGGGCATCCACTTACAGGGGAGCCAAATGGACACAAACAGCTGCCTTTGGAAAGTGGGAATGAGCTCCCACAACTCCCTCAGCCCTGCTGCTGTTCTCCTTCCCAGTGCTCTGATAGCTCAGCAGGAGCTCCCAGCCCAGCTGATGGGACAATCAGTTGGAGTTATCCACAAGCTCTCTTCCTGCACACAAATCCTCTTTCCCTTGATTCACAGGGAATTCCCAACTCTCCCAGGCCTCTTTATCAACAAATATAGATTTCTTCTGTACAATGTCAATATGATTCATTTCCTTTTTGGGTTTCAGTGCCCACATTTCAGAGTGATCCCATTTCTTGGCTGGGAAGAGGAYCTGAAGAACATTTTGCCTTGAAAAGCACCACAGAATCCCATAGTCACAGCAGGAGCTGTTTCAACTGAAATGATGGAAAACCATACTTCCTTCCTCCTCCTCTTTTTCCTCCTCCTTCTCTTCTCTCCCATAGAGATGGGCTGACAGAGCTGTTCAGCCTGGAGAAGACAAGACTCCAGGGAGAGCTGAGAGACCCTTCCAGCGCCTAAAGGGGCTCCCGGAGAGATGGAGAGGGACTTGGGACAAGGGATGGAGGGACAGGACACAGGGAATGACATCCCACTGCAGAGGGCAGGGTTAGATGAGATATTGGGAAGGAATTTTTCCCTATGAAGGTGGGGAGGCCCTGGCACAGGSTGCCCAGAGAAGCTGGGGCTGCCCCTGGATCCCTGGAAGTGTCCAAGGCCAGGTTAGAAGGGGCTTGGAGCAACCTGGGATAGTGGAAGGTGTCCCTGCCCATGGCAGGGGACTGGAATGAGATGAGCTTTAAGGTCCTTTCCAACCCAAACAATTTAATGATTCTCTGAACTGACACATGCCCATGGCTCCCTGGCTGCAGCAAAACAGGGGCAGAAAAGCAGGACCACGTTTTTGAGGCTGCTCCATAAATTAAAGGAAACCACAAACTGAACCTTCAGCCTCGGTAAATCCAGCTGCAGTGCTCAGCTTTGCCTCCAGCTCAGCAGCAAGGCAGAGATAACAATAAATCCCTTCTCCCACCTTCTGCATGTCCTGATTAGCCAGACTGGAGCAGATGGGGGCTGTCATTATTCCCTGCCTGTTCCGTGCCTGGCACAGAGCGGCTCCGTGCCCGGCTCTGCCCGAGGGGGCTGCACCAGCAACAGCTCTGACAAGAAGCTGGTGGCTGCTGCTGGGAGGTCACMACCTGCCCAACTCCTGCCAGCCCAGGAGGGACCTGTGGAGTTAGCACTGCCTCCCTCACAGTCTGTGTGCCAGGAGGATGGATCCCAGCTGAACAAGGAGGAATTTCCAGGCTCCATCCCTGCCACACTTAGCAATGCTGCACATCCACAGGGCATGAAGCTGTGTCAGGGAGATTTAGGCTGGATATCCATGAAAGGTTCTTCYCCCTGAGGGTGCTGGGCACTGCCCAGGCTCCCCAGGGAATGGTCCCAGCCCCAAGGCTGCCAGAGCCCCAGGAGCATTTGGACAATGCTCTCAGACACAGGTGGGATTGTTGGGGTGTCCAGGAGTTGGACTCTGATCCTTGTGGGTCCCTTCCAGTTCAGGACACATCATGATTTTTATAGACCACCAGCAGTTACATCCTCAGCTGTTTCAGGAAGCCACATGGATATTTCCTTGGTGTTAGTGCAACTAATAAGTGAAATGAATTTGTTGATGTTCATTCAATGGAACTGCAGTGTTGCTGACAGAGAGGACACTGTGTGAGGGCAGCGTTGAGGGGCTGGCAGGGACCCCTCCCTCTGCTCCCCCCCATCCAGCTGAGGCTCTCCTCTCTCAGAGGCATTGCTCCAACCAGCTGCTGGGCTGTGCAGCACCCCAGGCTGCTCCTGCCACAGAGATGCCACACACTGACAGCTTCCCTGACCAGTGCCTTTCCCCACGTGCAGTGAGGGTAAATCCATGCAAGAAACATGAAAAACATAGGAGAGGAAATCAGGGCTTTTCTCTCAGGGCTRAAAATGAGTGTTTTCAAATCTACCCCAGTCAGAGCCTCACTGAGGTGCGGTGTGGGGTGAAGGGTGGCAGAGTGGGGGAAAACAGCTTCAAAAAAACCCCTGCACTGGAGCCACAGCTTCTCATATCTGTCACAATGTGGATTTTCAGCTTGAGCACACAAGGCTGAGCTCAGGGGACRCTGTCATGTAGATTTAGGGTTTTATCTCCTTTCCTCTCCATTAGCTGTGATACTTTCTTATTATGCTGAAACCCAAAACTTTTCTTTCCTCCTGTGGTTGTTCCCTTCCCCATCTGGCAAATATTGATCTCTCTGTGTCCTCAGCACAGGTTCAAATCCACCCCCCTCACCCTCAGCCTGCTCCTGGGGTCAAATGTGTGGCAGTGCCACCTCTCATGACATCAGGGACCAGAGTGAAGGACAAGGAGAGGGATGTTCATCCATTACACGTGGTTTTCTCTCCCCATCCTCTCCCTCTGTGCGCTGGAAGTGACAGGGAGCCGAACAGGATGGGGCTGATTGTGCTTGGCAGGTGGAGAGGGAATGGAAGGAGCAGGGAGAAAAGAGCAGCCTGGGATAACCACGAGCTGCTCCCAGCCTTGTTGCACATTCACATCCTGCAGCACCTTGGGTGAGAGCTCTGCAGGCAGGGCACCAAARGCTGGGGGCTGGCCTGTGCAGGAGGCTGCCCCCACTTACCTTGGGGTGTGATTTTGAGCCAATTTAATTAAATTGCTTGGCAAGGTTGCGAGGAGTCATCTATTTCAGCTTGAGCCAGGCCTGTTTTGATTTAGTGTTGGCTGATTAGGAATTAGTGGAAACAAACCGCTCAGAAAACAAAATTAGAGGGTGCACGCTAACTTTTGCACCAGATTAAGTTGAATTAAAAAGCAATTGAAATGTAATTTTCCTGTCTCAAGCAGCCAAGAAACAAGATAATGCAACCAGTGGCACTTGAAGCTTAAAATCACAGCAGCCAGGATTAGCACAACYGGCTTTTTAATGCCTACAAACAACAGATTTATCTGAAGGTCTTTCCTCAAAACCTACCCTATCACCTTCCACATAAGGCTGTGTACAACTCATTTTATTTGCCTTGAAATGCAGAATTGGTGTGACCCCAGGACTTGAATCCAGGACTTTGAGCAGCCAGGGTATTGCACAGTGTGTCTCCATAGGTATTTCCATGCTGGGCAGTACTAGTTGTTCCCTGAATTGTTGTAATTTGGATTGGAATGGCTCTGTGTGCACAGCTGGAAGGTGCACACCCCTCCAGAGTATGGAGGGTGCAGTTCCCATCTGCATATCAGCATCACCTTCCTGCAGCTCTGAGTGTCTTTGTTCCCCATCTCCCTCGTACAAAAAGATGTCAAGTAATTTAAAGTCAGGTTTTAATTAAGTRTTTTAATTGCTGTTTTCCCTACCCATTAGGGAAACACTGCTCCTCCCTTCCCCACCAGCAGAACCAGGCTGGCACCTCTGCCCACACCAAGAGGGTTTTTTGAGGCTTTGCTAAAAAGGGTGATGGTGTGGAGGGGGTGCCAAGCCAGGGTGTCCYCAGCACCTCAGAGCCCCCAGAAGTGCTCCCATTGCTGCAGCCAAGCCCTGCTGCAGTGGTTATCTGGGGGTCAGGGAGCTGCTGTCCCTGTGGGCCAGAGCAGCAAGAGCAGGACTGGGACAAGGGCTCCATAAATGAAAATATCTCCTGACTGATGGAGACTGTCATGGGCACAGAACACAGCACTTTGTGAGCTGCCCAGCAGCTCCTGGCCAAAAGCTAAAGGACTCAKGGAGATAATGGGCTCCTGCTGGGTTTCTCTCCTTGCCACCTCCCTGCTGTGCCAGCCAGCAGCTCAGTGCCTGATGATGCTCCAAGTTGCTTAATCCTGTCTTGGCTCACTTGCAACCTCTGTGCAGCTGATTCAGCCTGGCTCCCTGGTGCTGGGCCCCTCTGRCTGGAGGAGGTGCTCTCCTGGCCTGCAGCACCAACCCCAAGCTACCCAGACAAAAAATGGGGCACCCCAGGCTGCCTGTGCCCTGACAGTGATGGGGTGGCAGAGCCCAAACTGTCCCCAGAGCCCAGGACACTGTCAGGTACAGGCTGGCATCACCCACAAAGGGTCTTGGCC
>JACDOX010000176.1:1273289-1417643 GCA_014549065.1 Cardinalis cardinalis
CATCCATCCATCCATCCATCCATCCATCCATCCAATCATCTCCAGGTGCATCCAGGTGCAGGAGCAGGTGCAGATAATGGGGGGCTGTCCTGGGAAGAGCCAATCGTGGAGGGGCACTGGGGGTGTGTGGCCCCATGGAGGGAATAAAAGAGGCAGCTGAGGGCAGTGGGGTATGAGGCACAGTCAGAGTAAGTGGGATGTTTTTCYCCTTTCTCTCCCCTTTGGGTGCTGGGTTGTTGTTTATTCTCTCATACCCCATTATGGGGTTCTTGGCTGTTTGGGGCTTGGCTGGGATCACTGGGTGGGGTGTGGTGCCCTTCTGCTGGCATGGGGTGGAGAAAGCTTCCCCAAAAGAGGAGACTTTCTGAGRTGCTTGGCTCTGCTGGGGGAACAGGAGGGGAGGCTGGAGCAGACCTTGATGTTTGGGTGTTGGGATTAAGGCTGTGTGGGATGGTGGATTGAGMCAAAGGATGGCTCAGCCTGGCCCTTCTGGAAGCTGGAGGAGCTCTGCTGGATGCATGGGAAAGGAGCTGATGCTGCTGGTGCCTGGCCTTGGTTACTGGGACAGCAAACAGGGAGACAGAATGAGAAAAACACCAAAACCTTGAACTTGAAAGGATGGTGTGAGGGAGTCCTTGGAAGCTGCTCTGAGCTGCAGGTGTTGGCTGTAAGCCTGGAGGGGAGGAGAGGAGGCACCATCTGTGTGGGATCAGCCCCTGAGCATGTTGATGCACACCCTGGGTTTAGGGGTCCCGTGGTGGTGTCTGCTCTGAAAACATCTCCCTTAATGCTGGCTGGAAGCCTTGTTTTTCTGACAAAAGCTGTCTGAAGGCCAGGTCTTGGCTTTTTTGTGTGTAAATCTCTGGCTTTTGCTAGGAGGTGCTTAGAAATTATTTCGACCTGTCCCTATTTCATGATGTTCCCCTGGCAGCCTGTAATAGTTGCTGGGTTTCCAGAACATTTTTTTTTATCAGCTGAACTTGGTCACTTTGTGTCCCTGCATGTGACTGTGGGCCTTTCCTAGTTGGGGTGCAGATGGAGGAAGCCAGGTTGGGCTCTGTGGTGGAGTGAGAGAGGCTTGGATGTGGCTGTGTGTCCTTAAATCAGACCTTGGGCTGCTCCTTTTGGAGGCAAGAGGCTTTGCCAGGCTTGTGTGTCRCAGTAAATGTGGAAGCCCCAGGATGAGGGCTGGAGGAAGGGGGCGTTCCTGTCACCATGAGGTGTCTGTGYCTGGCTTCCTCCTGGGGCTGCAGCAGCTGTAATTTTTGTAGCCTGATATTAAGGGGTAGTTTGTGCTTGTGTTTAGTTCAGTGGCTCAGCTGCAGYGTGTGAGGATCCTACCAAGCTCTGCTTGGGGCAGGGCATCTCCAGTGTCTCCCTTGCTGGGAGTGTGGGGTGAAATGTGTGGCCCAGGCTGCTGGTGGGGGTGGAGGGTCCCAGCCCCCTCAGTGGCTGGCAGGGGATGGTTCTGGGCAGCTGTGCCCTGACCCTGCTCTGTGCTGACCCCCAAGAGCACGTGGGGGTTCCAGCACCTCTCTCAACTCTGCCGAGATGCCAGTCAGGAAGCACAGCCAGCACACCAAGTTGTTCAAGAACAAGGGCAAGGATGAAACTGTGAGTACCCCCCTGCCTGTGCCAGCATTTTGGACCCCAGCAGAGCTCACTGTTGCCAGGAGCTGATGGAGGGGCTTCTCAAGGTCCATGGCCCCCAGTCTACCTGTGTGAGGGAATGGGGAATGGCTCTGGATACCTTCAGCTGGGGTGTTTGGGTGGATTTTAGGATGTGGTTGTGGGGCTGGCTGGGCTGCAGGGAGCATGGTGGTACAGGCAGGGGGATGTGAGTTTTGGGTGTGTGGCTGGGGAAGGGAGATGGCTCAGCCCCAGCCAGCTGAGCTCTCCACAGCAGTTATCCCTGTGGAGTTGGGGCTGGTATGGGATGTCAGGTGTAGGATCTGTCAGCTTGATTTAAGCCAGTAGAGGAGCTGAGGATTTGCCTTTCAGGTTCAGAAAATCTRCTTTTAAAAACACCCACTGGTTGCTGGTTCATCCAGCAGCCCATGTCCTTGGGAGGCACTGAGGGAGAGCCTTCCTCTGTCCCAACTCCTTCACCACCCTCCAGRCCACAGGGAGGAGGTGCTGGCTCCCCACTCCTCCTGTGGGAAACGTGGGGCAGAGGGATGAACTCCCTGGGGAATGGGGCAGTGCAGGTAGGAGTGGGATGCTGTTCTTCCCCCAGACCCTGCGGAGGCAGAGGGTGGAGGTGAGCGTGGAGCTGAGGAAGGCCAAGAAGGATGAGCAGCTCCTGAAGCGCAGAAACATTTCCATCCATGAGGAGGAGAAGAATCCCTCTCTGGGACAAGACAGAGCAGCTGAGGTGGTGAGTGCTTGGTGCTCTGCACCTGGGTAGGATCAGTGCAGCAGGAATCATCCCCTACTTGGGCCACTATCAATTCCAGCTGGGGTTGCCTGGGTTTAGTAGCTGGTGCCATTCCTGATCTCCATGCCCAGTGCTGGGGAGTGTTTCAGACTGCCTGGCCTTTGTCTGTGCAATTTTTCATGGTGATGATGTCCTGCTGGCCTCCCTTGGTGGCAGGTAGAACAGGCTGGTGCTCTGGCTCGCTGGGAGCTGCTCCTGTCTGGCTCCCTGCACAGCCAGGGGTAATTACTGAGCTCACAGCCCATTATGGTGTCACTGGCTCTTTCACTGCTTGATTACAAGCATTAGCTGCCTTGAAGGCTTTTGTGGATTGTCTTCCTCTGCCTCATCTTGAAACTGTGTTGCATAAAGAATAGACACTGCTTAGATATGAAGTGGTGACTGAGCTGGGTCTAGACAGCTGATTGACTGCTGAGATTAAACCAGAGGGAGTCCCAGCTCCCTGGCTGACTCTGAATCATTCCCTGTGACACAGATTATTCAGCCCTCCTTGGAGGAGATCCTGGAAGCTGTGAATGGGGAAGACACCCAGCTGCAGCTGCTTGCCACCCAGGCCACCAGGTATGTGCCCAGCTGCTGGAGCTGTGCTGGGGCCTGGGGGCTGCAAGTTCCTGGTTGAGGAGCTCTCTAGGGAGATGGCARAGGGAGAAGGAGCCTGGTAACCCAAACTGCCCGTGGGAATCTCAGCTGGTGCCTGTTAAGTGGTTTCTGTGCTGTGCTTGRCTCACAGTCCTGCATGAGCCCAACCAAGGGGCTGACTGGGCTGCCCCTGCCTGTGCCATGCCAGGAATTATCTTGGATCCCACAAGAAATCGAGTGCCAGATGCTTGGGCAGGACAAGGACTGGAGAGCCTGGCTCTGTAAAGGGTCAGTGCTGAGCAGGGCTGTCCCCACAAGGGTGGGGGCACAAAGGACCACAGGGCTATGGGCTGTGGTGGCACCAGGCAGAGTTTCTCATGGCTGGCTGTGCTGTGTCCTCTCTCACAGGAGACTTCTGTCCAAGCACAAGGACGCCCCCATCAATCAGGTCATCGAGCTGGGGATCATCCCCAGGCTGGTGGAATTCCTGGGCCGTGCTGACAACGCTGCCCTGCAGTTTGAGGCAGCCTGGGCACTGACCAACATTGCCTCTGGCACCTCGGAGCACACCAGGGCCGTGGTGGAGGGAGGCGCCATCCCAGCCCTCATCTCCCTGCTGTCCTCCCCACACATGCACATCAGCGAGCAGTCAGTGTGGGCCCTGGGCAACATTGCAGGTGAGGGGGCCTGCAGGGGCGTTTGGGGGTCCCTGACTGAGCCAGGGACTTGATGGTCCTTGTGGGCYCCTTCCTGCTTGGAATACTCTGTGACTCTGCTGGGGAGATAAAGCACTGGGGCTCCTCTCCCTGCAGCTTGGCCTCTGAGCTGCTGCCCCTATTGAACCCCACAACCCTTCATCCCCTTAGTGCTGCCTGGCAGCCTTTGAGATCCTGTGCTGGCTCTGCAAGAGGATTTTGGCCAAAGCCAAGGGCAAGGCTCTGTCCTGCTGGGATGGTTTAACCCTCTAATGTCACCATAGGGAGAACAGAATGGGTCATGCCTGGTTGGCCTGCTGGCAYGCCAGTCTGCCCAGTAAATCCTTCCCACCTGGAAATGCCCGTTGGTGTGTGGCTGGTGGGTCACCCAGCTCTGGCCCTGCAGGTCTGATTGCTGTTTGATGTTGACTGTTCTGTGGCTTGGGCAGGTGCAGTGACCAACCCTTTTTATCTGTCCAGGGGATGGCCCTATCTACAGGGATGCTCTTATTGCTCGTGATGTGATTCCTCCCTTGCTGGCTCTGGTGTCACCTGCGACTCCAGTAAATAACCTTCCATTTCCTTGATTTAACAGATCTTAATCCCTTGGGTGATGGGTGAGTCCACTGTCTGCCTTTTACACAGCAAACTGTTTGTGTCATTGAATGAGACCCTGCTCTAAATGCTTTTATGGCCCTGCCTATGCACAAATCTGGGGGTGCCAAGCAGACACTCCAAGTCAATGTGATCTCTTCCATCCTGGCCTTTTTTATCCAGCTCTGACTATCCCAGGCTAGGAATAGGATGAAACTGGTGCAAGGCAGGCTTGCATATGCACGTGGAAGGGCTGAACTTGCCCTTCAGGCTTCTTGCTGCTGCTCTGTGGTTTGTCTCAGCCCTTCTGCAATGGTTCCTGCCCCACTGTTCTGTCTCTGCTGTCTGAGAACCTTCACAGGCTTACACAGACTGAGAGGCTCTTGGGGGCAGCGAGGCTCTTACACCTGCCTTGTGTTTCAGGTTGGGGTCCTGAGGAACATCACCTGGACACTGTCAAACCTGTGCAGGAACAAGAACCCCTGCCCTCCCTTGGATGCTGTGGAGAAGATTCTGCCAGTCCTTGTCATCCTCCTGCAGCACGAGGACAAGAGTGTCATCTCTGACTCCTGCTGGGCTGTCTCCTACCTGACTGATGGCTGCAACGATCGCATCCAAGTTGTGGTGGAGACAGGGATTCTCCCAAGGCTTGTGGCACTCATGGACAGCCCAGATTTGGTTATTATGGTAGGGAACAATCAAATCTCCACCCTGTGGTCCCTTACTGTAGAAAGGTCTGAGGAGAGGGAAGGCAGGTGCCCTTGTTCTGTGTGGCAGCTGTGGTGTGCTGTCCCCTCAGCCCATGGAACTGACTGCCTGCCTGTCAAGCCACTGCTTGTTCTGCTGGCTGGGGCTGGAGGCTGGATAGAGGCTCTRAAGCTGCTTAGAGCAAACAAGGGACGACAGGGCTGTAAATAAACAGCCATCACCCACAACGCTCTCCTCATGGGAAGGATCAAGCACTTAGGGAGGGATCTTGCTGGGCTTTCTGACAAGTATCCCTCGAGGTAAGGACTCTCCTCATCTCCTCTAATCTCTGTCTAGACTCCAGCTCTCCGTGCCGTCGGGAATGTGGTCACAGGCACGGACCAGCAGACCCAGGAAGCCATTGATGCTGGTGTCCTGACTGTCCTGCCCCGGCTGCTGAGGCACAGCAAGTCAGCGATCCAGAAGGAAGCAGCATGGACCCTGAGCAACATTGCAGCAGGGCCTTCCCACCAGATCCAGCAGATCATCACCTGTGGGTTATTGCCACCTTTGGTGGAGCTGCTCGACAAGGTGAGAGATGAGCACAGTGCTGCTGAGGGAGGGCTGTGGGGTTCAGGAGGCCTGGGATGGCTCATTTGTGAAGCACTTGGCCCCAGAGCCATCTGAGCAGGCTGCTTCAGAGCTRTYGAGGTCCTTGGGGCAGCCTGAGCATCCCATTTGTCAGTACACCTGYRTGGAAACACATCCTGGAGCTGCCCTTGGCACCTGTGCCAGGTGTSCATGCATCACCCAAAGGGGCTGGGRAAGCTGCAGATAAGGGAAATGGTTATCCTRGCCTCCCACTCATCCTAGAGGATACTAAAGCTTGGGAATGCCTTTGCTGTGCTGCTTTTCCAGGGTGATTTCAAGGCTCAGAAGGAGGCTGTGTGGGTAGTGGCCAACTTCACAACTGGAGCAACAGTGGGTCAGGTGGTGGAGCTCGTCCGTTCCGGGGTCCTCAAACCTCTGCTCAACCTGCTTTTGGTCAAAGACAGCAAAACCATCCTGATCATCCTGGACACCATTTCAAATCTCTTCCTGGTGAGATCTGCTCATCCYGGATGCCATTTTTTAATCTCTTCCTTATAAGGTCTCATCTTTTGACTTCCTTTTCCCAAAGAGTARCAAGGAGTGAGCCAAATGCTCGTGTTGTGTGATTAGAACAATGACTGTTGATTTTTGGAGCAAGAGACTTCATGTTGTCTAAATTTGTTCTGGATGCCCTTGGGTTGTCTAAGATTGAATTCCCCAAGYGCTGCTCTTCATCCTCTGCTCCCCTCCCTGGCTTGGCTGGCAGCCCCCAGCAGAGATTGGTATTCCACAGGCACATCCCTGGCATCAGGAAAGGACCCATAAATTCAGGGACTTTGAGCCTTTGACTTGTAGATCAGGGTTGTAATTACAGAAAAGACCATCTCAGACCTGTTACTGATGTGTTCTGTTTTCCTGCCTGGCTTTCCAATGCTACAGGCAGCTGAGAAGCTGGGAAAGACAGAGAAGTTGTGTCTGCTGGTGGAAGAACTCGATGGTCTGGAGAAAATAGAGGATTTGCAGAACCACGAGAATGACATGGTCTACAGAGCTGCCCTGGACATCATAGAGAAATACTTTTCTGGTGAGGTATGTGAGCCCTTGCTGTTTCTCAGCTGAAAATGTGAAGTTATTACACACTAGAATGAAGCACAGAGTTTAAGGATATGGGAAAAGGTTTTTAGAGGAGACTTCCACATGACCASAGTAGTTCTTCCAGCTGCTTTTAAGGGTCTGTAAAGGCTCTGAGTTGTCAGCCAATGAGCTGGACAACAGACATGGATGCCTTGATAGCATCTTGCTGCTGGAATTTAAACTGGCATCAGCTGGAGTTACTGCAGTTACTGATATGAATACCAAATGTGGAGAAGTTTCCTCCTTCAGAGCTGAGCTGGCTTGCCACTATGAATGGCAGCCTCCTACTCAGCTGATAACAGTGCTCAGGTTGCATTTGGATTACTTGACCCTTCTCATGGTAAGGAATCYATGGAAAAAGAGGATAGGACACCAGCTAGGAGCTGCAAGGTTCCACTGACTGTCACAGATGCCATGTTTGGTCCTAGCCTTAGACTTGCAGATGGGAAAACATCAGGGAAGAGGCTTAGAGGTCTGGCAGACCTTGGAACTGTGGCTCAGTTTGGGTGTGAGCTGCAGCAGGRGGCAAAGGTCTGGATAGAGCTTTGCCAGAGCAGGGTCTGTGGGGTGTCCCTGTGGGAGGCTGTGGAGGGAATTCTCCAWGGCAGCYCTGGCTGGAGGGGCTGGATGCCAGGGARCATCTCCCTGAGCAGTCCTGGCTTGCTGCTGTTCCAAGCAGGCCATTTAATTTCAGTGAGCTCTACCACTGCAGCCACTCTTATTTCCTTTTGCTTCTGGACTCTGAGCCCAAAGGCTTGGCTGCTGCTGTGTGTGGGCTGCAGGGACACTGCAGCTTCAGGCTGCTGCAAGGAGCAGGAAGGCTTGGCCTGGTCTCCAGGAGTTCTGTTTCAGTCAAGCTGAGCTTAACAGGATTTTTAAAACARGACTAAAACAGAGTTGCTGTAAAAAGCTTGGGTTTATTCAAATGCAGACCCTGTAAGTGATTTCTATCATTTTCCTCCTAGGAGAATATAAACCTGGAGCCCCAGACTGGCCAAGATGGGCTGTATGATTTCTCAGTAGAGAAGCAAGACTTCAACTTCTGAAGATGAAGCATGACACAGCTCCAAACTGGTGGGTGGAGGTACCTTGGAAAGGCTCAGACATCCAAACCATGAGGAGCAGAGATGCTGAGCCTTTTTACTTCTGAAACCTGTCAATAAATTGCACTTTTGGCTTTGTACCTTTTGCCTTTAATTATTTCCCCCCCTCTTTTAAGCAGCTGTTGCAGATAACACAACTGTTTGTTTTCCAATAGCATCTCAAGGCCTTGCAGGAGTGTGKTGGAGCCCCTGGGCAAGTTTTCTTGGTGGAGTCTTTGTTCCAACCACATTAAACTGCAGGAGGGCAGCATCCTGCCACCCAAATCCTTGAGCTGAAACACCTAGGCTTGACTTGGAGAGGCTGAAGTAGCTCTGAAAAACTCTTTGAGAGGTGCTTCACCTTCTGCAGGCACCATCACTGCTTCACCTTCTGCAGGCACCATCACTGCTGTGGGGAAGGAGCTGGGTCAGGGGCCTTGCTGTGTTGTCTCACCTGGGAGAGCTGAGTGAGGATGTGGGAGCTGCTGAGCAGATGCTGCTCTCTGGAAGGGAAGCTGTTGGGGCAGTGCAGGGGCAGTGATCCAGCTCTGCTGCAGCTCCCCTGGTGCCATCCATCAGCCTGGAGCCCCCGGAGCTGCCTCTGCCCTGAAATTCCAAGGATCTGAATTTCAGGTTTCCATGGTGTGTCCCTGGCTCTTCTCCTTCTCTCCAAGCCCTCCAAGTGTGGTTTCCAGCAGAAGGTGAGGATGGAGCTGARCCCATGGCACAAAGGTTTTGTGCTGTGTGTTCTCAGCAAGCTGCTGGCCACTGCTCCAGTGCTGRTGGTTCCCTGCCCCAATCCTTTGCTCCCCAGGGCTTGAAGCACCTCAAAGGCTTTGCTGCAGGGAGGATGAGGGTGCAGCTTTCCCTCCCTGCTTTGGGAGTTTGGCTCTTCAAAATGGCSCTGGGTGGGCTCAGGGCTCTGCTGCCTCAGGTGCAGCGGGAGGTGATGGCACAGGCAGCTTAATCTGGAGGGAAAATCTCCTCTTCAGGAAACAGAGACTCTTCCTCTTCCCTGCATCTGTTCATCAGAGGATTTATGCATTTCTCCTGCAGGCCACCCAGGGAAAAGGGAGTTGGTGGTGAATGTGTTCTCTGGGAGGAGCTGGGCAGCCCCAGTGATGGGTGGCAGGGTTGAGTATCACTTATTTAATATTCAAATACTGGGATCTGATGAAATGCAAAGTGCTTCTTACATCTGGAACTATGGACTTAAAGACATGATACAGCACAGCCTGAACATGCACCTGGACCAGGGCTGGGGCTCTGTGGGCTCCCCACTGCTGTCAGGGCTGCTGGGGCACCTGGGAATGGCCACGGGCCCCTGGGTAAAAGGAATGTGAGGAAGCTGAGCTGCCACCAGGGACACAGAGCTGGGGTCGTCACAGCTGGTTTTTCCCACGGCCAGGCAGGGCTGCCCCTTACAGCGGCTCTTTGCTGATGCTCTGATAAAAAGAGAAATAGGAAATCTCTTGGATTCTTTTTCCTGCATGTGCTGGACATAAATCTGTGATGGGTGGTGTTACACAGAGCCAGGGGCCYRGAGCTGCTCCTTTCCATCCTTGTGSAGCTTAACAAAATATTGTCCTGAAGGCAGGGGCCARGACAATGTGCCTCTCTTTTTAAGAGTGCTGGGATGTGCCTGCTGTCTCCCCTGGCAGCTGCAGAGCTGGGCCCGGTGCCTGCAGGATCACCAGGGCTCTGTGTGGGTGTGTGAGCGACCTGCAGGCAGCTGCTTGCCCCTGCCTGGCCCTCCCCTGCCAGCCCCAGGCACRGCCAGCAGGGCGATCTCAGCTCTGGGACAGGGGAGGCATCCCCTCCTCCCGGTGGGATGGGATGGGGCATCCCGGGCCACCAGGGAACGGGGAGATGCTGCTGTGCTCCAATCCCATTCCTGTTCCTCCCATTCCTGTTCCCCCATCCCATTCCCTTACCCCCCTTCCCCCATTCCTGTTCCCCCATCCCATTCCCTTACCCCTATTCCCCATTCCCATCCCGTTCCCCTATCCCCCCTATTGCCCCCACTCTCTCCCCTCGCCAGGGGGCGCTCCCCCGACCCCTCCTGCGCATGCGCCGCACCCCGACCTTCCCCACTCCGACCTTCTCCTCATGGCGTCCGGACGCGGCCACCCCGCTCTGCGCGCTGACGTCACCGCCCTCCGCCGTGCGCGGGGGCGTGGCGRGGGCGTGGCCACGGTTCTCCGCGGCCGGGCCGGGCCGGGCGGGCGCGTCGGCGGCAGCGGCGGCGGCTGAGGCTGAGGCGGCGGCTGGGGAAGGGGCTGAGGGCGCCGAGCCTGCGGCGGCCGCCGGAACGCGGGCCCGGGCATTCCCGGCATCGTGAGGAGCGGGCGGGCTCGTATGGCGGGGCCGCGCGGAGCCGCCGGTTGAGCTCGGCGCCGCCGCCGCCTCCTCGTTCTCCTCCTCCTCCTCCTTCAGGCGCGATGTCGAATCCCGGTACCCGCCGGAACGGATCCAGCATCAAGATCCGCCTCACAGGTAACGGGGCGGCGGCGGCACCGTGTGTGTGTGGCCGCACATCCCCGGCTGGGCCCGGGGTCCCCTCCCCTCCCCGGCGCCTTCGCCCCCTCCCCGGCCTGGCTGTGAGGGGAGGGGCGGCCGGGCCGAGCTCCAGCCTTGCTTAACTTTTATTCGCCGTTTTTCTGTTCCGCTTCTACCGCTGTGGCCCGGCGGAGCCTCTCTGCGCTTTTGTGTATTTATATTTTTTCCCGCCCCTCCGGCGTGGGGTGCTTGAGCCCCCTTGGGGTGACAGAAATTTGAGGAGGGCGGGGGGGATTTGTCACTGTTTGTCACTGTCTTGCCCCCCTCGTTCTCCAGCGGGTCAGGGCATTCTCCTGCCTGGGGTCCTTCCTGCACTGTCCCCATGGAAGGTGGCAGTCGCCACCCCCCAGCACCCTGGCCCTAACCGGGGTCCCTTCTGCGCTCCTCCCGGTGCGCGGTCCCTGTTGAGAACTCTCCCCTGCGTCCTGCCCGTTTGTGGGGCCTCTACCCAGTGTGGGGGGTCCCTGTGACACCCCTGCCCCCTTCCCAGCCCTTTCTGGGGTCTCTTCTGCACCTTCCCTGTCTGTGGGCAGCCTTGTGACTCCTTTCCCCCTTTCCCAGCCCTTTCCCAGGGGTTCCCCTGTTCCCTCTCMCATGGGGTATCCCTGTGCTCCTCCTTCCACCCCTCCACACCAGGCTGCCCCTCCATGGGGTCTCTCTCGACCTTTCCCAGCACGATTCCCAGGGCCACCCCTCCCACAGACTGGCTTTCAGCAAAGCCTTTCATAATTTGCCTTACTTCACTTTAATTAACAACCCCCCCAATCTCCTGTGTGCCGAGGAGGATAACTCAGTTGCTAATGAGAAAATACCCATTTAGTTGCTGTTAGCTGGGCTTTTTTTAGTGTGATTTTTTTTTTTTAATTTTCCCTCCTTCCTCTCAACTTGTTTTCACCTGGCACATCCTGGCATTCAACTTTGGAAGTTCCTTCCCTGTGCAGGGGGTGACACCCAGAGCTGTGTCTGTCCTGCCTCTCTGCAAGGCCTCTGGAGGGTTCATGGGTGGATAAACCAATTTATGTTGGACCCTGCAAGATTTGGATTAAGTCTTTTGGAATCTGCTCTGCTCTATGCCGAGCCTGCCTCTTTAATGAGAAGAGACACAGTTCCTGCTTGTTGAGACTGTGTGAATTATTAAAAAAATAAGGTCCAATCCATTCTTTCAAAGGCAACAAGTGGATGCTTGGAGGTCACTTGGGCTGGAGAAGCCACAGTGCAGCTCTGGGTGACTGGAATTGATCCCTGGAGAGGAATCTTCTCTSTGTGGGTGCACAAAACATTGGCAAATAATGAGAAAACGGTGCTGGTGAAACTGCAGTTACAGGTTAACCTGCTCCTGGCACATAACACACTCAGAGGCAGATCATCAAAAAATAAAAWTCCTGGTGTTCTTTTAATCCTTTGATTCTGCACTGCTTGTGCTTCAGAAGACCAAAGTTTGTGAGGATAATGTAAATCTGAAAATCCTTTTCTTGGATGGGAGAAGGCTGGAAATATTTTTAGGTTGTATGAATGATGTTTGATCTGAAATGAGTTTTGTGGTGATGTATACCAAATGTCAGCTCAGTCCTTAATGTGGCTTATTTTTATGCAAGTCAGTCAATAAAAATGTGAGTTAAGTAACTTAGGCCATGGTCATAGCCCTTCTGAGCTGGAGGAGATCATTTAAATAACAGAGAGAAGCTGTTGGGTTTAATTTTAAAGGCTGAATGCTGCAGCAAAATGCTTTTTCACTTTTAGCATACACTAGTCTTCTCTCTGAGCTGGGAATGTTTCCTAGAACAGACTGAAGTTTCAGTTTATTGAGCAACTTGGTAGATTTATTTTTTATTACTCCCCATTTTTTAACTGTATCGAAGAAATATCCTGCTTGCTCAAACACATCTTCTGTTTTTACAAGCAGGAAACCTGGGTGATGTGACAAAAACTGCTGTATTTAATCAACRAATAAATTGCTCTGGGAGAGGTTTAGCTCTGGAATTGTTGGGCAATGCTGAGTTCTTGGCTGGGACTGGGGTGCTGACTTACCTGTTTCAAATAGCTGCAGCCAGCCTGGCTGTTGTTTTCTCATCTCCTTGGCTCTTGGGAGATTTGAGCACATTTAAATCGAGACAGGAGACCTCGTTTGTTATGATTTACTACCTGCATTGTGTTTCCTGTGCTTAGGCACCATTGAAGTTTTGCAGTACTGAAAATAGCAGTGTAAATACCACTTAGTATGCCTGGGAGTGTCACTGGGTGAATGGCAAGGGAACAGTGGTTGAACCTCCTGTGATTTTTCTAAAGAATTAATTTTTTCCTCATCTGTTGTAAAGGTATTTGTGGTAGCAGAGTGTTGGGGTTATTTATGTGAATATAAGCAAAAGTTCTCAATCTGCTGATGATAAGCTGGGAGATCACTTCTGCTAATGCAGAATGATGTCAGACCTAGCCTGATGCAAATTGTAATGAAGTAAAATGGCAAATAATGCTCCCTGTGCAGAAATACTAAAATCCTCAATGTAACACTGAGTTGCATGACAGGTTAAAATGACTTTGTGGCCTGTGGATCTCAAATATGCTAATCTCCTGTCATATCTCAGTTTCTCCTCTTCTTTCCACTGAAGCCTTTACCCCAGTGGGTGATGCAAGAGACACTCTGGCCTTGTCTCTTGGAACAGTTCTAGGCAGAGAAGAGAAAACTTCCTGTTAAATCTGTGGTCTCTTCCTCTCCGTGCTGTCATCAGGGCAGTGCAGCAGTGGGGGAATTGCCTGCACAAGGATGGRAAAATGAAGTGATCCTGTGAGTGCATGTCCTTGCCAAATATGCTCAGGGTCTGCTGGGTCAAGGAGGAGCACAAGGCCAGGGAACCTTCCACAGGCCAGGGAGCCTTCRTGGAGTATGTGTCCCTTTTTTACTCTTGTGCTTCCCTGAAAGCTTTGTTTGCTGCTGCTCCCTGGGGAAGTTCTGAAGGGTTCATCATTTCCAAGGCTCACACTTGTATCACCCACAAGCACTGGTGAAAACTGCAGTCTCATGGTGCTGGCTATGGCAGACACCCTCATCCAGGTAGCTTGTAGGCAAAGGTTGCAGATGGAACTGGAAAGGCCACGAAGAAATGGACTAAACATGGAAMTTTACCAAAAAAGCTGCAAGTTGGGTTCTGGTTTTGTTGGTTCTGGCTTTTTCAGCAGGGTCTYAGCTGGGGTGTTAAAAGCTGGCTGGCTTCTGGGGCCATTGTGGAACTGAGGGAAGTTAAACTGTAAGGATCCCTTCCTAGCTAGATCTCACATACACGGTCGGATGGCTGTGTTGGGGACTGATGGCAAAACAGTTTCTTTAACAGAGRGGCTGGAGTTGGTGTAACTGGGGGATCCAAGTAGTCTTCTCCAAGCACCTCACTTCACTGTGGTTCAGGGTCCTCAATTCCTCCTTGGAAGACCTGGCCTGGGAAGGTTTGCTGCTCATGGTGGCAGTTGTGGAAGGTGGGTGTAGGTGAGAATCCTCCCAGGTGTGAGGGGTAAGAAAGTGCAGTGTCAGAAGCATCAGGGAGGAGTGAGGAAGACTATGATGAAGCAGATGTGAGGTGAGAAAGCCAGGGGGGATTTGTAGGTGACAAATCTGATTCCTGTAAGGAGGGTGATTGTGCTTACCAGTGGCAAAGAAAGGGGAAGAGGGAAGAAGTGACACAGATGAGTATCCTGCACACACTTCCAGCTCAGGGCAGTCAGCCAGTTCAGGGAAGCCCCAGCCACAAAGTCTGGCCAGTTGGTAGCTGGTAAATGGGTGGCTTTGGGACTTTCTGCATTTGTGATTCAAGGAATCCATAAAAGAATACAGCGACTTCAAGTAGAAGATAAAACATTATGTTGTCATTAGAGCACTGTTCACTTAGGGTTGTTACAAAGGCTCAGACTAAASCGTGTCCCAAAAGTCAGGATGTTTAACTTCCCTTTCATGACTAATGTACTGAGCAGTGCAGCAGAGTTAACTGGCTGATCAATAGCAGCASTAATATTGGTGATCTGCACACTTTCTGTCCCGTGCTCAGAACAGTGAGTATCTGTGTAGGGATCTCTCAATCAGGCATGGTGAATATACCATGGGCTGGMTGTAGTTTTATGGTTGGGCATCAGGACCACTGGTTCCAGGTGAAGAGCACTGGGGCAGGAATGCAGCAAGAGCTGGCTGCTCATCCCTGGCAGCTGCTATTTAATATCGAGCCAGCTTTGTGCCAGGGGGGACACGGTGGGGAGCAGCAGTTGGGTAGCTCCAAATTTACTTAGTGTGGTAATCTGGGAGTGTGTAGAAATCAGTGTTTCATTCTTTTCTTCTCGTGAGGATTTTCTCYTCCCCAGCCCGCTGGGAGCGGGGCCCGGCTGCGATTGGAGCGCGGGGCTGGAGCTCCGTGCGGAGCTGGGCCGCACATTTCCTGTGTGATGCTGAGCGAGGCACTTCATCTCCCCCTGCCTCCCTTCCCCATTTGCCTTGGGAAGCAGCAGCGTTTTTGTGAAGGTAAATTCCTGGCTGTTCAGAGCCCTGTGSATAGGAATGGCAAAGAGGCTCGAGGCATGTAACTCTGAGGACATTAAGGAAAATAAAATTTTGCTTTCATGGGAGGAAGTGGAGAGCACAGCCTTTGCAGTTGGCCAGCTGACATTTTTGGCCTGCCAAAGTGGGAATCCAAAGAGCAGCCCTTTCCTCTGGGCAGGCTATGGGGAGCAAGTCTCCTTTTTTACTTCTCCCAGTAAGTCAAAGCTGTGCCAGCACCATTGTCCTGGTGGAAGTAAATTAAATCACCAAAAGGAGTTTGTTTGAATATCCCCCTCAGGCAGGGAAAGTAGAAACAATAACTACTTTATTCCTGACTTGAAACTTTCTTTTGTCAAATTGAATGTCTTCATATAACGAAATGCAATTTGGGATGTAGTTGTGCAGTTCATGATTTCTTTTTTATTCCATATTGCCCACCAGTCTAAGAGCAGTTTTCTCATCTATTTCTTGAAACAGCTTTATCACATTTCTAAGATTTTGTAGCATCATCCTTTCTGTTTGTGTTTCAAAATTAATCATCGGTTCTAGGGAAATACAAGCAATGTTGAATTTCTCAGTGAGGAGGTTGCTCTTATACCACGATTTTCTGTGTGCTGGGTAGAGGAACTTTACTGCCAGCAGCTCCAAGGCTGCTAAAATTGCCACTGTAAATAAAGATCAGYGAGCCCCCTCAGTTTTTCCTGAGCTTGCTGGAGATTTGCTTGACAGGTCACAGAATGGAGAAGTACATCGTGGAAATACCATCCATGTGTGTGGTTTTTGGAGGTTTACCTGGATTACTGCCCACCTTGAAGCCAGTCCAGTTGCCATGCTTAGAGCTGGATTAATCTGGTTGGATTACTTGCTGCTATTTATGGTTCTTGAGGCAACTGCTCACTGTCGTGTTGGTTTGGGCTGTCTTGGTGGAGGCAACAGGATAGAGCAGAATGGTTTGGATAAGATGTGGATAAATCAGTTGGGTGTGAAGTTTAGGTATGTACCCAGCAGATCAATTCATGTAAGACTTGAGTGAGGAAAAAATTTTAAAAAAAGGCTGGAAGAGATGTTCTGTCTGCCATTTTTTTCCCTAAGTTTGGAATGGAATCTTTGTTGTTGTTATTGTTACGTTTCTCTATTATTATTCCTCTGGAAATAGTCAAAATATTACTATGAGAAGGACTAAAGTCTGGAATATCACTGAAAGCTTTGATATTTTTCATGGAAGGAGATGCTAATTTATTCCTCCAGAGTGAAATAAACTGTTACTGCAAATGGTTTGTTCTTTCCTGTACCGACAGTTGTCGGGGCAGAGAGGAGTCGATGCGACCTCAAGTCTTGAGGCTGACAACCCTTGTGTTGGGATCTGCTCAGCTTTTAGGGAATGTCTGCACTGGGGTCTGACTATGGTCCTTGATGCTTTGCCATCCCTCTGTGAGGACAGCACTGCAGTTGAGCCACTTCCAGCTTTTTTCACCTGGCTATCATCTCACATTCTCTCCCACGTCTGTTGGCAGGCTGCAGTTAAGCCTGTGGGTACCTGACATGGAGCACTTGTATTATGGCTGGTGGTGAGGAAGCTGCTGCTCTGACATTGTGATGTTTCAGGTGCTTACAAGTGAGTTCCTGCAATACTGCTGTACTAACTCAAGATGTTATCTCCTTCCTGGTCTGCTGACCCTCATTGCCAAAAATTTGTCACCTGCCATGAGAAAGCTGGCGGAAGAAAACCTGTGCTGGTGCTTCAGCTGCTTCAGTGCAAATTCAGCTTTTCTGTGTGAGTCTAGCTCTAGGATTTAGACTAAGCTGCTGAACATTGAAAAGCTCAGGTATGTGCAAGTCATGTATTGGGAGGTTTTTTGAGAGAAAATCAGAAGAGACATTAGTGATTTCATAAACCACGCAGCAAGTGTGTATATCTCAATTTAAAATTATTTATATAAGTATTAATGTAATAAAAGAAGAAAGCTACATGTTTGCTAAGTGAGGCAGTAGGTCAATTAGCATTAAGATGCTACATGTTTTTAAACTTTGTTTCACATGTGTTTAAGGGGAAATTCAGTAATTTATGAGAGGGGATCCCTAGGGATATTTTACAGTTTTCCATGTCTGGGAAAGTCATAAAATATAATTGGAGAACACAGCAGAAATGATGGAACTTTTTCTTTGTCATACTCTTTTATGAACTGACAGCTACACGGTGAATATTTGGGGGTGTAGGATGATAAATCTGATGATGCTCGAGTTGAATTGGCAGAGTAAGCATCCATGCTGTTTCAGAAAGAATCTCTCCACAGGGCTGTAATAGCTTGATGCCTTCCTCTTCAGTAAGTCATTTTTGTCAAGTTAAAGGCCAAAATTCAAACTGGCTTGTTGTCAGGGACACTAAGCACAGCAGGCAAATATCCCCAAGGCTACCCAATTCCCAGCATAGATAGATAAAGCTGGCAGAGCCTGCTTTACTCGTCTTCCCCTCCCCCGGAAAAATCCTCTTCCCTGGGTTTTTTTTGGAGGATATGGGCGCTATTCTGCATACTAATACAATTTAACAGAAAGTATTTAAATGGAAGGTTTGTTTGTGGGTAAAACAATCCATTATTGTTTGGGGGTAATGGAAAAATAATGCACAATCCCTGCAGTGAGCTGGCCATGCTGCRGGCAGCTGTTCCAGCTGTGCTCACCTCGCCACAGCTGGAGGGAATTGTCCTTGGCACAGCAGCAGCTCCGGTGAGCACAGCCCTGCCTCGGCCCTTGTGTGGTGGAGCAGCTCAGATGGGTTAAGCTCATAATCCTAAACTGTAAGAAATGATGGGAAATCCTGTGGAATTGGACTTGGTACCAGCTTCCCATTTTACACGTGGGCTCCTGATTGCTGGGGCTGTACAGCAGTTTAGGAACGAAGGGCAGTGTTAAAGCACACTATTGRCTTCAAGGATTATTGACCACTGCACTGCCTGTTGTACTCCAGGAGTGCTGAGTGTCCCTGAATGTCCTCACTGATGTGCAGTTTTACCCGTGGTTGGTTTTTGTGAATGGTGGATGTTTCTTTCCCAACTCATTATGAAGAAGTTCTGCTGAAGAAAATAAAATTTGTTTCTTTTTCTTTCATGGGTAACMTGCTATTATCCTTCTCTGGCAGGAGTTTTTGCTTTCATAGGTAACCAGTAGCAGGAAAAGAAATATTTTTTGTAGGATTCAATCCTTTTTCCTCAGGTTGATGAGATCTTTGTAGATACATTTCGTTATTTGGAGTAAAATGGCATTTTGGATGAGTGAATAAGGAAAAATAGCATTTTTGTTGACCTTTTAATATGTTTACAGTTTTGTCTTCCTTAAATATCTGCCTATTTCCTCTAATAATTAGACTAAAATAAAATGGTTATGTACTTAYCAATTTAAAGTTTCCATATCTTATTTTTGTCACAAAATAGCAAATTAAATTTGCATGTGTTAAATTCTGGACTTCTAATTTGTTTTTCTGATGTTTCCAGGACAATATTAAAAGCTCCCCTAGTATTTTTCTCCTGAAAATGAAGATTAAAACACTGAAGATAGTTGCCTTTCTTATTTATACTGGAATATAATTTATTTATTTTGGCAACTCCTCGCATCAATACGGACTTTCTTTTTTCATGGCCCTGACCCTTCTTCTTCACATGCCAGATTTGGACTGTAATGCACCCCCAAAGCCAACTGGACATTGTGGCAGAAAATTCAATCCCTGTGGTCAGTGTTTGCACCTTCTTTAGTACATGGGGTGTGTGACCTGAAAATTTATTGGAGAGGAAACATCTTTAGAAATACATGTGCTCTGTTTTCCTGAAGAGCAAAAGGAAAAAAAAMCCCMAAACTCTAGACTGAAAATGAACTGAGTATATGGATTGTACTGTTGCTTTAACAAATTTTTTTTGACTACACAAGTGCAGAATTTAGGAAAATTAAGGATTTCAGTTTGATTCACACTTGCAGTGATTGATGCATTTCCCAGGGAATCTGTGTTCTTTGTCCTTCTAGCTGATGTGTTTTGGTTCCTTTCCCRTGTGCAGACATTTTTACAAGCATGTGGGAACTTCACTTTAATTCAGAATTAAAATATCATATTTTACAAGTTTAAGTCTAATTAGCAGATACCTCTTTGTTGCTCCTTTAATGTTAATGGGGAGAGAATCCATTACATTTGGTAAGCTTTGGGTTAGCAGTTGAGTGGGTGAGTGTAAGCTAAAGGTCTGATGTCAGCCTTTGAAAGAGAAATTGGGTGAATTTTCTGGGCTCTTGAAGTGATACTTACTTCAGTGCTTTATATTCCAAGGAATTCCGAGCAATGTCTTTCATATCTCTTCCTTAAGAACATCTGCAGACAGGTAATGGCCACATTAAATGCTGCAGTGGGCATGTTCATATCTCRTGTGTCTGTAAATACCCTACTGAGCAGATCAGAGAGAACAGAAATGGCTTAGTGAAAAAAAAAAAAAGCCTGAAATGTTGTGGGTTTTGGAATTGGCAGGGAATTGCTGTGTGTCTAATTTTTCATCTCCCAGCTATCCCTTACGTAAAGCGTTTTTGTGCTGTGATCGGCTGATGCATTTAACCCACCCCTGAAATTGTTTTTAACCACAGTGAGAATACTTCTGCTGAGGTCCCCCTTGCACAGATGAGTGGTGAAATAAGGTGAGATGAGGTTAAAAGGCAGAAGTGAAGTTAGGGAAGCCAGAAGGTGCCAGAGAGTGGTTCAGCTGTGAAATTCAGCATGGTCCATCAGCCTTTGAATGTTCTGGAGTCAGAAAGGGCTTCAGTGCTGAACTCAGGCTTTAATGACTTTATACAACTTGGTAAGTGTGTGATATAACCAAGTTCTGTGATCTAACCACACTCAGATTTAAATCTCTGCATCTTTTCCCAGAGATCCCATCATTCATTCAATAATCCAACATTAAATTTACCTCTGGAAAAGCCCAGGGTGTAGGAATAAGTGTCTGGSTCTTTATAAGAGTGACTTCTGCATATTGGGCAATAATTAACTAAAAATAGTATGCTATGTGTACAGCTAAYATGCCATAATAGGAACACCTACATCTTTTGTTCCTTCTTTCTAAGAATTTTAGGGAATTTAATGTTAATAGACTTCTTTCAAGATTTATTAATTAATGGTGAGACAGCTGGGCAGCCTGACACTGCTCTGCAGCCCTGGATCTGCTGAGGGTGATGGAATCAGCTCCAATCATTGTGCTGTCACCAGCTCTAGAAGGAGACTTTGGCAAACAGAAGAAACATGTTCATAGGTGCTTTTCTGTCTTGTGTTCTTCAGCTTAAAATTATTACCTCCTTGGAGTTCCAGGTCTGTCTGGTAACAGGATAAATAACGCTTCAGTATAATCCAGCAGCTTGGCTTGGACCTTTAGTCACAGTCGTTTCTTTTGTAATTTTTTTTATTTGTGCAATCATAGAAGTAATTTGACTTGTTACAAATAATGTTTTGATAAGCTTCAATAGAAATTAGCAAACCAGCCATCAAATGGGATTTATAAAAAGTTGCTTGGGAAAATATGTTGTAAGTAGTCTGCAATTCAAGGCATTTCCTTTGCAGGATGCTTATCAAGTCTGCATGTGCTACTTCCAAATTGAACTAGAACGTAGATGAGAGCTATTTTTGATAGAAAGGGGTGGGGGGAAAGAAAATAAAGCCCAGTTGGAAAGTAGTAACAGGTTTTTTTCTCATTGCCTTAGGATGTAAATCCTGCAAGTGTGCAGAGAGAAAACAGACTTTGAAACAGCCGAAGAAAACAGATTTATCTGTGATGTTTGAGATGATGCTGGTAGTGTAAACGTGATTGAAATAGTCATTGTAGGAGTGGTGAGTAAATATACCAGAAGCTTGTGGATAAACTGACTTTGCTACTCCATATGCCAAGTAAAGGCAGAATGTCCTGCTTGTTTCTGGGATGTTCCTTCCCCAGGGAGGCTGTATCCTTAAAGCCACTGGTTTTAAGGATTGTCATCACTCCCAGATGCCAGTGTATAGCTCTTCTTTTCTGCCCTGGATGTGGTTGCTGGCCTCTTTTGGGCTGTTGGAATTAAGATGTTGCAAGACCGAGGGGGAAATGATCCAGCAAATATTTCTGTGAGGATTTCTTGTAGATTAATCAGTTTTTTAGCCTTTTGGTGTTTCACAAATCAGCAGTGAAATCTGGAATGTGGAAGCTGTCTACACTTTTCAGGACAAAGTGCTGCCTTATTTGACCATTAGGCTGATGGATAAACTTACAGGACAAGCTTAATCTTTTTTTCCAGACTGAAAAATTACCAGGCTGAAAAGGGATCTCACCTGTCATTCTCCTCTAACTATTTTTTGGCGTTTCATCTGGCTTCAGTCAAATTTGATAAAGGCAGAGCCATTAAGCAGACCAGGGCTCAAGATTCATGGAGATGAGGTGCTTGGGAGAGCAATTCCACCCTCCCATGGTCTGGCAGAGTGGTCCTGGTCCCAGCCATGTGCACAGAMGATGTGGAAGGAGCAACCTGGGAAAGTGAGAGGAGCTCTGAGGTAGGAAGGGGRGGGACATACTTGAATTAAGTCCTACACACCTATAGGTAAACCAAGATTCATGAGCTATGGTGAGAGTTTGAGGTTTTTGTTGGGTTTTTTTCACCCAGAATTTAACATCCTCTGAGAGAAACACCCAGATGACTTGATCAAGCACCTGTAATAACACTCCCTATATGTTTGTTTGGATTTAGGGGTTTTGTTTTGCCTTTTCACCCAGCTGAAACTGTGCCTTAATTCCTCACACAAAGCTTCAGCTGTGCCCTGTGAGCATGTCACTTCCAGCACCAGCCACTGCATCAACCTCCTACTGGCATTTTTTAATTAAAAGAACAGCACTATCACTTCAAATTAGTGCCACATAGCTTATTGGAGTAAGGAGTGAAATGGTGTTTAAAGGTTTTTCTCTTGTGGAAATTTTTTATTAAAATTTGCTCTCTTTTGGGTTTATCAGTAGTTTGTCATTCAGTACTTGAACAATATCTGATTCTGAGGTGTGCAAGTCCTCTGYGATATGAATGCAAATAAAAAGCTGCCTTTTAATATCTTGACTATTTGATAAACAAGAAGCACCTTCTTCATAAAAACAAAGCAACCAACATTATATTATTTTATGATTCCCACAAAGCAAGTGTCAGCCTGTTTTTCAAGTGCATTCCCTGTGTGGAGAAGGTAGTGAAGAAATAGATATTTCTGGGTGCTTCTGTGCCATGAACTGTGAAGAGCTGTTTGTGTAATCCTGTTCTGTGAAATTGTTAGGGCTCCGTTATACTAAATTACTGTGAGAGCAAGGAATATATCCAGGGGGAGGTAGCCCTAGTGAGAATTTTCCTCATACAGCATTTCATTTTGTCTGGAATATTAGCACTGTTAACCATCCATGCAAAATGTAGTGTATTCAATCTATTTAATCAATTTAAACTGGAAAGCAAACGTCTTAGGCTTTGAGTGAACCAGCTATCCTCATGTACTGGGTTTTTCAGATATTAAGTTCTGGACTTTGGATGTGCTAATATAGTTTGATAAAGAACATTTTGTTCAAGAGAACTTTCTTCATATTTTTTTTGCAGGGTCCTGGAACCAAGTGGTGTCACTTGTGTGAAATCCTGTGTCTGAATATCTGAATATGCATTAAGATTGCATAGGAAGAGACATCGTATTTTTTCCTTCAAGCTCCAGTTTATTTATGTAATACCTTTGATCAAAGCATCTCAGAGCAGTAGTGGGATTGTAATTTATTGATGTAATGGACACTGACATTTTGTACAAGGAAAATGGCAAACAGGTGCTGTTGAAAGGCAAAGTGATGAATGTATAATGTTGAAAAAATTGTGACCGAACATCCTGGTCAGAATAATGCACTAAAGCATTTTCACCCAGATCCCAGTCTTTGTGACTGCAGATTCACTTGGGATTTGAAAGGGAGGTTTCTTTACTGAGGAGCTTGCAAGTTGTTAATAAAAATTGCCAATGGGAGGAAGGTCCACATATATTGTTAAGCCACTGTTGGGAAACTGATTTTGCAATGAAAATGTTTATTTGTTTTGAAAGAAAAATCTGTGCTAGAAYGCTACGCATGCTCTACTTATCTGTTTTCATTCTAAACTCTATTTTTATTTTGCTCTCTGCAGCCAGTCTGTAACTAAAACATTCCTAGCATCCTTTGGCTGGAGATTCAGTCAAGGACTTTTTTGTCCTGCTTTCAAGAAGATGATTCCAGTCTTTCTTGAAGCTTCTCCAAAGGAAATTTCCTTCTGTAGTGGATAAGGTGACAGTGAGGGAAGTCACTGCCTATGGTCCAGAGGCTTAGTGACTCCTCTTATTGTTGTCCTGTCCTGCCATGTTTAATCTGACAACAAATAGAAATATTTTAGCATAGCTACAACTGCACACAGTAAGRGTTGGAGCCACTCTGATGTTAGTTCTGCTTGAGTTCACTGAGCTCACGAGCTGGCTGTGAGCAGAATAATGTGGATAAATGTTGTGTGGGCACAGAGGAGAGGGGTTGTGTCTGTGTCCGTGGGCAGCAGGCCTCCCTCCCCAGCTCCCCATCCAATTGAAGGCTGTTTGCCACTATGGATTGGATTTTCTTGCTCAACCAGGGATTGGCTCTGACCAGTGTGTTTGTTTTGTTGTTCATCCCTGGTGACTGTCAGTAGCACTTGGCTGAATAAACAGAGACTATTGATCAAAGTTGAAGTCATTAGCTTGGCAGTTTAAATAGATGCTGGCCTATATGGTTAGAACAAGGGAATAACACAGGCTGATACAGCTTTATTTGGAATAAAAGCCTTCTTTTCATAGAGTCCTGTTTGGTGCCATTCAGCTCCCAGTTTGGTGCCTCCCTTAGGTCATGCAAGAATGAGACATTTTGTTTAAAATACCTGAAGTGAAGAGGGTGGCTTTGCTTGTGTAAGAGAGTGATAACACAGATATAACAGGGACCCACTGAACTTTGGTACTAATTRGAGATAGGTTTGGAAGAGGGGGGTGCTGCCATGAGGTTATTGGTTAACCACATCCAGCCAGGGCATACCCTGGGAAGAATCCTGCTCCAGCCCCCAGCTCCAAGGCAGCAGCAGTGTTGGRTTGTCCATCTCACTGCTGCTCAGCTGATAGACACACGGCTGGGAGATCTGTTTACACCAAACACCACGGGTGATTAATCACTTCTGAAGGAAGTAGCTTCCTTTTAGTGGCTGCTGTCATGCCATGTGCCTGACAGCCTTCTCCATCATTTGAACATTTTGGAGGAGCATTTTGCTGAGGCAGTTCTGGAGTGCTCTGAGATCCATTCCAGAGGATGGGCAGTGCTGTGTGAACTCCCCAGCACAGAGCATCACTAATTCCTTCCTGCCAGCCCGGTGCTCCTGAGTCACAGAGCTGTGTGTCTGTGTGTCCCTCGAGAGCAGCACAGGGGCGCACACGGRTTGACCCACATTGCCTTGGGCACTGCAGCAGTCACGTGCAGCTCACTGCCAGGAAATCAGATGAGAACTGATGTAACTCAGTTCATCCAGCGTTTGCATGGCCTGGGCCAAAGTGCTTTTAGGGATTTACCGCTTGTGTGACTAATAGGTGATTAGGTAGATTGGAAGGAGTGTGTCTACGTGCTTCATGTAGACAAGACTTATCCTGTAATAATGGCAGCACCAAAAAAAGTCTCTTACACATCATTCTCTCATTGTAGTTTTTAAATGGAACTGGTTATTAAATCAGATTTTCTCTATGTAGAAGCTTTCATACTAATTCGTTGGAAAGTTTGTTGCTTAGGGGTGTTTTCCCTGTGACAGCTGGACAATTGTCCTGTAGAAGAAAACAATAATTCAGTCCTGGGGTTAATAAAAGAACAAAAGTAGGTGAATGAATGACAGAAATTTGGCTTCACAAAGCTATTAATACCTCTGTAATTGCAGTCTTTTTTTGGAACAAGCCTCGTTTCTGTCCCGTTTTCCTTTGCCTCTGCCACGGCTTCCTTATTCCTGCACATCCACTTGCAGTCCCCCTCCTTCCCCAGTGCCACCACTGTCACCTCCCCGTGTCCCTCCCCAGGCTCAGCAGGGCTGGCACAAGGCCCAGACTAATAAGCCCAGACGAGCTGATTCCCTGGCAGGTGTCCAGGTGGCTGCTCACCTTTTAGCATCAGTGCCCTCCACAAGCATGGGTGTTTGGGGCTGCCTTGGGTTTCTCATTTGTAAACAAGGAGAGTGAGTTGAGTTCTCTGAACAAATGAAAAAATAGACACGAAAACAGTGGAGAGCGATTTGTAGCCTCTTGGGCGGATGTTGGAAGGGATTATAACAGGCAGAATAATCACAAARCAAGCTACTGGAGATTGAAAAAATTTCCAGGAGTTAAAAACAGTATTGTAAAACAGCTAATGAACCTGATTCAAAATGAGAAAGGATGCCAAGAATTTAATTTGGGCGAACACRATTTTTCTTCTCTCTTCCTGTTTTTAAACTTGCTACCTTTATTTTAGCTTTTGTATAGGAAATTAAAGCAATTGTTCCATTTTGTAGCTCAGCACTTAATCAGCCTGAATTATTTTTTAAAATTTTACCTGGATGGTCAGGGTGTCATTTTTCCCTTTTTTTGCACATGCCTCTTGAATCGTCTGGAATCTGACAGATRTAATTTGAGTATGGAATGGTAATGAAGACAAAAATAGATGTGTGCAAGAGCTGGTAACAAGGAAACCATCAAGAAGAGCAGTCAGTGGAATGTTTAATTCCATCTAGTGTGGGCAGTTTTCCCCCTAAGACATTAAAAGCATTTATACCTCAGTCCTAAGATCCAAGTTAGGATCAAGACTTCATTTATTATGGGCCATTAGGCTCTGCCACTTCTTTCCAGCACCAGCTCCATCTTGATGATCCATATGTTTGTTATCCTCAGGTTGATAACGACAGCCCAGGGACCTCTGGGAAGAAAGAAGTACTTGGGAATGAATTCCAGCTGGTTCTGTTTTTGGCTGGCCACTCTAAGTATCCTAGAACAAAATGAACTCATGGCTCTGGGCTTTTGTGCTCCCGTAACTCTTCCCTGAATATGGACTTTCACTGCCCTGATTTTTAAGTCAGAGCTCACTCAGGGTCAGGTCAGAAAGGGCTGCTCCAGCTCATGTGTTTGTTACCATCCTGACTGCAAAGCAAACAGCAGGTCTGACTGAGAATAAGGAAGGCAAAAGCTGTAAGAGCATGAAAAAGTTTCTTTGGCAGCAAGGCCCATGGCTTTGAAAAGCTTTACATGACAAGACTTGAGGCTTTTTATGTTTCTATCCAAACATGCCAAAAAGCACTCAGCATACCTCAGTTAAAATCCAAGCATGGAAAACAGCAAGATGTGCTGGAAATCAGGGAAAGTTTCTGAGGCATTTGCTAACCTGAGGTATGTGGTGGTAAAGCAGTGATATGGTGCTGATGCCTTACTTGAAAGAAAGAATGCTTTTCATTCACTTAAAAAAAAATTGGGGTGTTGACTGTGCCTCTTGAAAAGTCATCCAGTACCTGCTGGAATTTCTCCTGGTAGCAGTTACTGAAGTTAGTAGTGCCAGAAGAGGTGCTTGGTAAGTATTATTCTTTGCAATAGATTTTGAGCAACTGCTTGTTACAAGATTTCCAGTTCTTAAAGAAATTCAAAATGAGTCTTGGTTACACTGAAATAAGTTAGACCCCATGCATTGTTCTGAGGTTTCTTCTTTCTATGTTCATAGTAGCCTGTAAGCCAAATTTTCCTATGGAATTTCTGTATTGAAAATTCTTCATTCACTGTTTCCATATGAATGAAGAAATGTGGATTCTTGAACATTATGACCACAGTGGTCATCAGTGTTTTTATACTTWTATTTATGAACTTCTAAAAACTACTCTGGCAAAATTTGTTGGTTTGTATTTTCAGTGTTTTCAAAACAGGGATTTTTCTCCCCTCTTCATTTTGCTGGAAGTTAATCTCAACATCAGCAGCTTCCTGGGCACTGAAGTGATTCTCTTGCCAGCTTCCTGCTCTTGGTTCACAAGGAAGCTTCAGTTCAACACTGAGTTGAGCAGTCCAGAGCCAAAGCTGCATATTGAGCACTAAGGCATCGTTCCATGTGGATTGTTTAACTRCAGCTCTTTTACTGATACATTTCAGCCCTGTGGGATGAACTAATAGTTTACATAGTTTACAACTTACACATAACGCCATCAATTTTTTGAATAACAATRTTCTTGCTTTTGAGCAATCTACTTAGCACTTGATGAAAACCAGACATTAATTTTGTACTGTTTATTATAKACCCCAATTGGAAACTTTTGTTCCTGTAAAGTTGATTTTATACCTTATTTAATTGCAGTGAGATATCAAAGAAGTCAAATCCTGGTTTTGTCTGGAAAAACAAATCTCAGTTTTAAATTGAGATTGAGAATGTGCTAAATTACATTTTTTTCCTCCTTTACAATAGTGCTTAACATTCAAATTGCTTTGTTGAAATACTGACACTACCTGTATGTGAAGGAATGTAAATACCAGCCACCCTTTGGAGATACAAAACATATGTTTTAGTTTTAAACTGAGAAATCTGCTTCGTTTTAACTTGGAAGTTGTAGACCTTTTGCTGTTTGACAAAAATTCAGTGTTTCTATTGAACTGTTGCTTGGCTGTATCTACTCCRACTTTGCCAAGATTTTCTGTACCGAGGTTTCTTCTTTCACAGGTTTCACGTGTTCTGCAGCAGCAGGTCAGACTCCTTCCTGCTTTCTGCATAACAAGCAGCTATTCTGAGGCAAGGCAATATTTATATATTGAGCTGGAGGTAGTACTGGCTTAGAAAGTACAAAAGTTGTATGTTGTGTTCCTGACATTTAAAGTGTTTTGCTCCGTGGATGAGATTCCGAGGCTGGGTCTGGTTTAATTGCTGTGAGTCCTTGTGAATTCTACTGACCGTAGTGCTCAGTTAAGTACCCGCAAATGTGTTGCTTCTGGTTTTGGTCTCTTGTTCTGCACTTTCTCCCCGTTTATAAAGCAGCAGAGAGCAGTTGTGCAGGTTTTCCTCACGGARTTAGGAAATGAATGGCTTGTAAAAGCTCGAGGTCCATTAATTGGATGGTGTTYTGTAGGAGGAAAAAAGCTGCTGTTAGTACAGAAACATACCTGTAACTTGAATCTCACAAAGTGCTTATTAAACATGCAGTGGTAGCAGTGGTCTGGGTAGCCCCAGAGAGAATATCTGGGAAGAAGGAGAATCTAAATTTCTGTGTTTTATAGTGAACATAATATTTATTGGAAAAGCCTTTTATGTACTGAATTAGTAAGCAAATGATCAGCTGCACAGGAGAGTCCTTCTAGGCTTCCTTTTGGTAATGAAAATAAGGTGTTCAAGGCTTTATACCTTGAACTTCTGAAAGTGAAGATCAGAGACACCTTAAATGAAACACACCTCCCTGAAATGCTGACGGAGCACAGGCACTGTTCTCTGCTGCAGGAGTGTCAGCTATTTCATARCTCATTTATGCCTCAGCAATATCTAAAGCATTCAGGGTTTCTTTTCTGTATTTGATTTTTAATTTAATGTTGTTCACCTCACATTTTCCAGAGAAACAAATTCAGATATCTGAACATTTGGATAGGATTTCTAGAAAGGACGTTTTGTTACTGGAACTCTGGGATTAGGACTGGGTTTGAGCCTGGGACCTGTTGTGAGCAATGTTGGGATGAGAACAGGGTCCTGTTAGGTGCTGACATTTTTAGGGATTTGAAAAAGATGCTTTGAAATCTCCTTGGTGTTGAAAGTACAAAATATTTTTGGCCATCTTAGTAAAATTCAGTTTGGAATCTGAGTTATGAGTGCATGTGGGTGGAGGAACATGTTTTTCATGCTTTAGGAATTTTTTTCCAGATGCTTTTGCGATGCTTGGGTAACTGTAACAGCAAAGTATTGAGATTTCAGCRTGGATTTATTCCTTAGCTTTAATGCAATTTAAGGGAATTGAGCCACATAGTTTCCTGGTGTGTTTTTAGCTTCATTTTGGTGATGATGTTGCACAGCTCACGTTGTGTCTGAKCCAAAGTGTGAGCACAAGAAGAATGTGCAAGGCGTGCAGATAAGTCTGTCTGGATAGACACCACTTGCTTGGAAATATGAATTATTCAATGCAAGTGCAAGTGGTTAGAGATGCAAAAGATTGAATAAGGGAAGAATTCCAGAGCTGTGTTGATCCCAATAACTGTAACTTACACAGTGAAGTGYGGAGTAAATGAAAAGTCCATTTTGTATTTCCAGCAGGATTTTTTCCATTGAAATTGTTTGGTTTAGCTCTCAGCTAAGAAGTTGTATTTGCCCTGAGAACAGCATATGTGTGGTTTTAACAGCAATTTTGAGGCTTTTACAGATATTCCTGTATCCTACTAGAGTATACAGAAGCTAGTGCTGTAGCTGAAGCCTGAGTGTATCCTTTGTTTTCAGGGAACCAGGAGACTTCGTGGAATCTTGACTGAATTTGGGAAATCTCTCCTTACAAAATTACTGTCCCACTTGGCTGTGGTCCTGGCAGAATTATTGGTGGGGGTGGATGAGTGAGTTTTAGAAACCATACAGTGGGTATAAATTRCATTATGTTCTGTTAACATATTTCCTGGTAAAGCTGTGTAAATGATGGGCTGTTCTTGGGAATGGCTGTAAAATGGTGATGGTAATAACTGACTTAGCTCCTAAATTCCCGTTCTCAGAGAAACTGGTTGTGCTTTGGACATGTTTGGAGACAGTCAGCAAAGAGGAAGTGGAAGGGATGTGAGGGAAGGCAGACCTTCAAGGACATCTTGGTGACAGAGGAGGTGTCACCAGTTAGGGTCTCACTCTTGCCCCAGCATCTCTGGCTGTATTTCCCACATCTGAGCAACCCCTTTAGGGCCAAGAAGAACAATTAGCTGATGAAACAGCAGTCTACAAAAGGTTTGCCCTAAAAAATAAAATTTAAAAGAAAAAGCACCCATGGAAATRCAATTTGAGTGGTACATGGGTGACATAAACCCCATGGGCAGSGTCTGCTTTCAGAGCTGAGGGTGTGCCTGTAAGGCTCATGCATTCAGGGATATTTGGGGTTTGTGTCTRTCTAGGAAATGGGCAACTCTGAGTGTGACAATGCTCTTGGCCTGGATTAGAGGGAGGCATTGCAAAGTCATAAGAAAACTGAGGCAATAGCTGAGATTTAATGAAAGATTTAATCTGAGAGGTAACCTTTATCTCAGATATTTGTTAGGGGTGAGCAAGAGGGAAGAAGAGAGAGAAAAGTTGTATGAGGAATAATTGATAAGCTTATTCCCACTTCTGATTTGTGTGCCTTTCTCAGATTCTGTACATTCAACATTAATTCAGCTTCCTATTGATCTCCCTTTCTTAGCCCTGCAAAGTTCTTCAGCTGATTCCATAACTCTTCAGTGTTTCTCCAGTTTTACATCTCAGTCAGTTAATTTTTAAACTTGCTTTACTGGTCTTGTACTGCACACATTCTCAGTTAAAARGGAATTTAATGAGTCTTGTTCTTCCAATAGCCCTGTGCTGGATTTTTCAATGATTTATATTATTGAGGGTTAAGTCAGCCCTTGCTGGTTCTATGTGAAGACTTATTGTTGAGAATTTTTCAGTTTGAGTAATTCTTAGGAGCAGAGATGAGGCTCTTGTGTTTTGTCAACTTGTTTTTTTTTTTGCAGTAGGAGAACTGCCTCTCATTCGTGACTGGTTTCTGCTTAGGTAGGATGGAATTTTGATTCCTGACTAAGTAGATACTTTAATGACATGTTAATGGACTAATAAAAATGGCTTTTTCTGGGTGTGTGGTTTTTTGAAGATCTCTTCAAAGTTGTCTGGTGTTTGCAACTGGCTACRCGAAGCCAAGTTCCAGCCCACGAGGAGATCATGCCTTGAAAAGAGGCTTTGATTTTTACTGCAGCCTACACAAAAGGGCCACAAAAGGAGTTCATGTATCAACTCTAGCGACTCTTTGAGAATTGAGGGTTTTATAATGAAGCCTTGCTTTAATCTGGTAGTCAAGGTCTGGTTTAGCATGAGTTCAGGCAGAGCCTTCCAGTGTCAGGGCATGAATGCAGGGCCTGAAGTCGGAGGGGTCTCAGGGGTTTTTGGTTTGGTTTGTGTCTCAGATTGCAAATCTCATTGGCACCACAATGCTGAGATCGTTAGTGAAGGCCACTCAGGGTGCATGTCARGATGAAATTAGTTCCATACAGCTAATTGGCTTATTTGGCAAATGTAAGGAAGGCTGTGGGTTTGTTTGTCTCTTKGTGCTTGCCGGCGCTGCAGCGGTTCGGGTTCGGTTACTGAGAAGTTAAAGCAGTCTGGATTTCTGCATTTCAGTCTCAAGCAGACAAAGAGAAAGACCAAAAGTATTCCTAAAGCAAACAAAAAAATGACTAGAATAGAAACCTTGGCCTTTGTGGTGACAATTTAAAGTGCAATTTGTGAGTAAAGTGGTGTATTTCAGTTCAGTGATGTGGCTAGTTGTAGAGAACTGCATTTTTACACACTTCAGCCATCTTTCCTTTCCCATAAAATCATTTTTTGYACCCCACCACATATAAATGATTGTCATCCTTAAAAAAACCAGACATGTGAAACCTTCACGGGTTGTCTGGTAGTAGAAATAAAAGCAGACYTTATCTGCAGTGAAGTCTCATTTAAGGTTATGTGCAGAGAACACAACTGTAAGCAGAGTCATTCCTCAGGGTAGTTCAGAAGGGATGGCTTGTGGTATTCAGAGTATTTTCCACAAAATCCATGGAACTGTTTGGACGAGACATGATTTCACATAAGAAATTCAGCTAAGATTTTAATTGTGGGCCATGAGTTTTAGGGTGTTGGAGCAGCATGTGGTGAATAGCTGATGTTTGCTTTTTTCTCCTTTTTTGGGGGGAGGCTTTTTTCCACTTCATGTACATTATTTTTGCCATGGAGCCTTCCCAAAACTGTTTTTCAGAATGGGATTTCTGCTGTGGAAACCAGGCTGTGAGCTGGCACACATAGGGGACTGTCCTACTGGGGGACTTCCAACACAGGCTACCAAGTTCACAAGTCAAAACCTACACARGCTTTGGAGCATTAGCAGAGATATTTCCATTACTTGGATGTCTCAAATTTGACCTGCTTTGCAACCTTTTTTCATTTTTAATTGTGTGCAGTAACTTTAGTTTCATTTTATGTCAAGATCTTTATTGCTTTCTATTCCAAAGCCTCATTGTTCTTCTTTGCTTCTATCTTAGAACAAACCAACCAGCCCRTGGTGCTTGTAATGATTATGCTGCATATCTCTATGATTAAAGATGGTCTATAGAGAAGGAAATATTGAGTGAAGTCCTTTCTACACCACCAGCCTGCTGGCCTGTGTTTATCTTCTGTCCCAAAGTAAAACGAATATATCCTGGAATCTGGCTGCCTGTTTGTACAAGCATAAATAATTAACCTGAAATATCCAAGGGAAGGCCAGAGATGGCTGAAAGTGGTGTTTGCCAGCATGGTTCACTGTGACCTCTCCCCACCTTTCCTAAGGAAGATGTGGAYGTACTCCTGGTTTGTCTTGTCTTGTCTCCAGAATTAACTTGGCTACTGAGTTGAGGGCCGTGGTTAGCTCACWTCATATCCACATGTAAAGGTCCTTAATTTGAGCACAGAGGCTCCTACCTTTAACTTGCAAAGTGTGAATGAATGCAATCCCAGGTGCACATTTGCCTGCTGTTTTGCATTGGTACAGGCTGGGCCTATGGAATATTTTCATCATTTGCCTTATTTACTTTACTTTTTCCTCCAGGAAACTGTGTCCTTTGTACACTGTGCAGCTGGAAACACTTGTAACATCTTAGCAGTGTGCAGTGGGATGGGGTGTGTTGGGAGTTGGACTCTGTGATCATTATGGGTCCCTTCCAAACTGAGACATTCTGAGTGTATGGGAATAAATCTGGTGCTGATGCAGAGTCAGGCTCTGTTTACTTGGGAATGTTTGAAARGGTTCCTCTCCCAGACTGTTTTTCTGTGCCTCCCTGCAAGTGCTGCTCTTGCTGCAGGATGTGTCTCAGGGTGAATTAGCAGCTTTCTGATGCAATTCTCAGCTCAGACACTGGTGCCACTCTGTGCTCTCCTCACTGTACCAGTCCTGCTCCTGCAGCACCTCCTGAACCGCAGCAGATGATTCATTTCTGTTTGGAGGCAGGGTGGACAACCAGGGCCTGGCAGAGGAACCTCTCAGCTCACTCAAGTTACATCCCCAGGGAGAATACTGACTTCATCCAGGGCTCATCCGTTCTTCACCTCCTGCCAAATATGCTTTCACACTAGCACTTCACCCAGCTGGCTAATTTGGCCTTTGAAATTATCTCAATAATGTCAGGTRCTTAAAAAAACATTCCCATCCCTTTATAAATATTATACTCTAGATGTAGAGAAATTGTTTCGGGGTTGTTTGGGATCTGTTGTATTAAAAAAAGAAGTTTTTCAGAGCTGTGCAACAATCCTGAGCTGAGCATAAACAAATCCTGTGTCAGGCTGAAACAAGTTGGTTGACTTTGAGGAGGCAGAGTGTAAATACCCAAGTCAGGAGAATTAGTACCTTTTGTAGTGTTGCAACAAATGCAGGGAGATCACTCCTGCTGACAGGCCCAGGACTTTTCTTGTTTAAAAGAAAGAAAAACAAAAAGAAAAAACAATTTGGAAAATGGGCAAAGAGGGGACTTGGGCAAGACCTGGGCAAAGAGCTCAGGGTCTGTCTCATTCTCCAAAACACTCTCTGAAGCGGGGATAAAATTAATTACTTTTAAAGCCTTTGTAGCTAAACCTACCCAAGTCCATGAGTTTGGGGCTTGAAGTAGCAGCCGTCAGGTCCTCTGCTGTTGGAGATGATGTGTTGAAGAAGGAAATGTGGCCCAGTCCCAGCTTTGCACAGCAGGGGGGGGCTGTCTGCTCTGCTGCTGGCATGGTTTCACATCCAAGTCTCCCGTTGCTGACCTTTGCCACCAGTTTTTTTACTGGAATTTAGAAATCCGTGGCTTTTAAGTGATACAGCTCTTGCAAATATTTTTTGCTCTAGTGGGTTTAACATGCAAATAGTGGAACAGAGCCAATGGTCCATCTCAGGCAGCCTGATTCTGGAGATTGCTCCATAAAGGTTTATTTCAGCTATTAGCTTTTGTGCCAATATTTTTCTTACAAGAAAGAGTAATAATTTTTGCAACCGAAAATTGAGGGTTTCACAGGCTGTGAGTGGAAAATTGGCAGCTGTGCTCATCTACTGTAGACTGAAAGGCTGGGGCAGAGGGAAAAGAGTTACATGAAAAATATAATTCTTCAATAATAGCTTTAGAAATTTATGCTGCTGTTTTGAAAGCACACCTGAAATATGGAATAAAGGTAATAATTATATGGACAAACCATATGCAGAAAGTTACAGATGTCATCCTTCTCTAGCTCAATAAATTATTCTTAAAACTGGGGATGGCAAAGTAGAGTTGATTTTAAAAATCTCACAGAATTCCTTTTGGCTGGTACTAGCATGCTAAAGTTCTTATTTTACTTGTACTTAGTCTCTCTTTCTTGAGTAGTTTTTCCTCTGAAACACTCTGAACAGGAAAAGGAAATCAAAGGTTGCTCTGTCGTGCTTCCACAGGCAGTGGATGGTGATTCTCTAACCCTGTGTTGTTTCAAATTGAATTGCCAGAGTCTGGCACACTTCTCTTTTTGGTCAGTTGTTTAAAAAAAATGCAAGAGAAGCTTTCTCTGATTATAGTTTACCAGTGTAAGAAATAAGTAATTTTTAATCCCTTCTAAAAATACTTTCCTGGTGTGGCTGCTTTAATTATTACTAAGAAGGAGGATTTGTGTATTTTTTTCCATGAGCTTCTGGGTTAAATAGTGGATTTCTTTGGTCTGTTTGCTTGACATGTGAGGTGAGGCTGTTTTTTCTCTGCTGCCTGTGTTACGTAGGGAATGTCTCTCTGGAGCMGAGAGGTGGAATTCTAGTAGAAGTATATAAAAATAAATAAATAAAGTATTTGTTCCTTTGCACCTTCCCTTTCCCCAGTGTAGAATTACAGTGAGACTGAGGGTAATTCAGGAAGAAGGGGAGATGGAGATGAGAAGGGGAAATGGTCCATACCTGGGGAATTGGCCATTGATTATCTTCTGAGCCTTCATTCTCATGCTGAAAGATTTCTTTTTTTCCCACTGGGGAAAGAGACTCCCTCAGCAGTAATTAGGTCTTTTATAGTTACCTTCCTTTCTTGGATCTTAGTTTGAGATAAGTTGAGCTCCAATATTTTCCTCTTTGGCTCTGGAGTTGTTTTTCCTGGCCTGTTAGAAGAGTTTAATGGATACTAAACAACTTGGATTGCTGAGATCCTACTGAGCAGTCCTTATGGAAAAGCAAAATTAGACTTGTAGCTGGTAATAGACCTGGTAGAAATGGAGATTGATGTGAATTTCCTGATGTAATTTTTTCTTAAACTGCTGTGCTGGTGAGCAGAATTGGAGAGAGGGAAACGATGTCTCATTTGTGGCCCTTCCAAAGGAAAACATCTTGATGCAGATTTTTTTTTCCAGTATATTTATTTTTCTCCTGAGTGAGGCCCTGGCATACTTCTCCCCAAACCTTTGTGTATTTACAGATTGCTTCTGCTGTTGCAGAATCCCTGCCATGCTTTGTTTCACCATGTACCCACACTTTGTGKGCAAGGAGCAGGAGGTTGCACTGCATTTGATGGCGCTTAGTGAAGAGGTCTCTTCCAGGAATCCCAGAACTGTTCTTTGTTCAGAAAATGTTTAGCCCTTGTTCTAAAATGGATGGATTCTAAAACAACAACAAAAATCTGATTWAGTATTTGTGTAAATATGCAGTAAAGAAAATTATGAGGTTTTAATGCAAAGGGATGTTCATTAAATCTTCTATGTGTTGYAACAATAGAATTAAAGCAGCAAATATAAAGCCAAATTTATATGTAAATATTCCAATCCCAGATAAAGAAAACAATGCTCACATTTAATATTTAGATTTTTTTTTATGAATTATGATCAGGTATTATTTTAGCTGATTTGATTACCAGAAAGCTTTTTTTCATGGTTTTAAGATTTCTTTATCTGCTTTTTTGTTTTGCAGTATTATGTGCCAAGAATCTCGCAAAGAAAGATTTCTTCAGTAAGTATGTCCTAATTGTGTGACTTTCTGCTCTGGATTAATCAGATTTATTTGGAGATGGTGCATTACTGTGGAGGCTCATCTGTGTGTGTCATATGCCCTGCATTACTACAGGAGTGCMCGTTACTCTGGGTTGTAGATTGTGTGCACTTCAGGGTTGGAAACACTGAGGGCTCACAAATTCCAGCTGGAAGTCTGACTGATGGAAGCACAGGCAGGCTGCTGCTCACAGCTCTGTGCTGGGGGGTACTGGGAGCATCCACCTCAAACACAGGATTTACTAAAATTCTTTCAGGATAATGGCAACTGTCCTTTCTTGAGGGGAGAGCTTCTAATGGCGTTGTCTTGGAAGCAGCAAAACAAAGGACTGTGTTTAACAGCACCTTTTCCTTTCCACAGGACTTCCTGACCCGTTTGCTAAAATAGTTGTGGATGGGTCAGGTCAGTGCCATTCCACTGACACTGTGAAGAACACGTTGGACCCCAAGTGGAACCAGCATTATGATCTGTGAGTTCTAAGGTCAAGTAAACAGTACCCCAGAGATTTGTCTAGTGAGTAAATAGTGCAGCCTTGGCACTGCAACTTCATTTTGTGTTAGCAAGAAGAGTCACATTTCATAGAATCTCAGAACAGCTTGGTTGGAAGGGACCCTAAAGATCATTCAGTTCCACCCCCTGCCATGGGCAGGGACACCTTCCACTATCCCAGGTTGTTGCCAGCCTGGCCTWGGACTCTTCCAGGGATGGGGCAGCCAGGGCCTCAGCACCCTCACAGGGAAGAATTTCTTCCCAAAATCCCATCTAACCCTGCCCTCTCAGGGACTGATTTTCTTTCCAAGGAGAAAATCCTTATTAATAAAGGAGTGGTACTTTGCTTTTAGGTGTTTGAATTTGGAGTTATTTGTGTGGCAGGTACACAGCACAAAGGCTTAGTGAGCTCTCCTGGAGCAGTGCCATCCAGCTTTTACAGAAAATAGTCCTTGTTGGAATGATTTATTTTCTTCAAATTATTAGAACCATAAATTCTGCAGTTTTGTACGTTAATCGACTTGTTGTTTAGCTTTTAATGAGGCTGGCTGTAGTTAAATTCATGCTGCAGCAATATCAATTTCCCATGCTGTGTGAAATCACTGTGCAGTAATTCATTAATAACAGCATTTTGGGCATAAGCACTTGTGTACTTCTGATAAAGAGGCATGACCAATGTACTAAAATGTGTCAGAATTTGTACCAATTACAGCATCAGTTCTGTGGAGTAAAAAGAGGTTATTATTTCTAAAATTACTCTTTTAATATGTATCTTTCTAGATACGTTGGGAAAACAGATTCCATAACCATCAGTGTATGGAACCATAAAAAAATCCATAAGAAACAGGGAGCTGGCTTCCTGGGGTGTGTCCGACTCCTCTCCAATGCCATCAGCAGGCTAAAAGATACTGGATGTAAGAGCAATTCCTCCCTGGTGTGACCAAGAACCCTCCATACCTTGTACTGAGTAGTGAGTAGTGTTCCCACCCAGCCCTTCCCAGGGTTGATTTTTCCAATTCTCATTTGCAGACCAGCGTTTGGATCTATGCAAACTCAACCCCACAGACACCGATGCTGTCCGAGGCCAAATAGTGGGTAAGAATGATCCCAGCTAAATTCCATCTGCTTGGTAAATATCCATAGGGGAAAACTCCTCTAGTCACTGCTTCTGTGCCTATTCTGTGCTGCTTTTTCTTATTTTACTGGGATTAAATTACATAACCTGAAAATTTTCGTTACACTCCTATGCAGGAGTTTGTTTCCTCTCAGTTGATGATGGGAAAGAGCATTAAAAACAGGGCATGCATCTGGCAAGGCTTCTGCTGCATCTSTGGAAGGGTGAATGTCACTGGGAAATGATGCATTTGGGCAAGGTGACAGGCAGAGGGAATCTTGGGTGTTAAAAAAGGATCTGGAGGAGATAAAAGACATTTAACAAGTTGCTGGTTTGATACCTTTGACTCATGCAAGCCATTTCCAAATTTCAACAAGGCCGTGCTCATTTTACAGCAAATTTACCCCACGTTTTACTRCCCCCAACCAACCCCAGCTTTTCAGTGGTATATAAATATATATTTGGCAAACTCCAAATTCTCACCCTAAGATGACATCTAGTGGTGAGTAGGTTTTTTTCAGCTTCCCTTTCTGGATCCTCATGAAACCCAGATGTAGAACTTGACATGTTTGATATTTACAGAAATAAACTCAAGTTTTGAGAGGATGACCCTCTGGTTTCTCTTCTGCTTTTAAAAAAATTAGTAATGCTTTAAGAGAATGGAGGGAATTTTGGTAAGTRATGTGTTCTTGTGCATAAAGTAGAGATTTCCTTAATATTTTTCCCTGTATAAGTGTGGGGTTTTTTGCTTTTTGCTGTTTTTAAGAATGCAATTTTTCTTTTATTGACCTAAGTTTGTGTTTTCTTCTTTCAGTCAGTTTACAAACACGGGACAGAATAGGCACAGGAGGTTCTGTAGTAGACTGCAGAGGGCTTTTGGAGAATGAAGGGTAAGGATTGTTTTCTTTACACTTAATTAGTGAAATGGTCTCTGTGTGGAAAGACTGTAACTAGGTAACAATGTGACTACTGCATTTTCTGGGAGTGTGTATCCGTCAGTTGGGTTATTAGGCTAAACTCGGTAAGGCTTGATTTTATTTTGTTACCAGTGCAGAGAAATTTAGGTGTAAAAACATTAAGAAAATGGTGCCTCTTGGGTTAAAAGTACTTGAAGTTGTGGGCAGAGAGAAACAGTTATTTCTGCRTTCACTTCTGTTGTGATGGAAACTCCTGAAGTTTCCCCATTTTCAGAACGGTTTATGAAGACTCCGGGCCGGGGAGGCCGCTGAGCTGCTTCATGGAGGAGCCGGCGCCGTACACGGACACGACGGGAGCGGCCGGAGGGGGCGGCTGCCGCTTCCTCGAGTCGCCCAGCCAGGAGCAGAGGCTGCAGGCCCAGCGCCTCCGCACCCCCGAGCTCAGAGCTCACGTCCAGACACCTCAGAACAGGCCCCACGGCCACCAGTCACCTGAGCTGCCTGAGGGCTACGGTGAGTGCCCCACAAAAGGGTTTCCTTTATGGAGGAGTGTCGGGGCGTAGGGCGGCTGGGACAAGCCAGGTGGTGGAACTTGKGGTTTATTGCAAAGGGCCYGGGTGCAGGGACCTGCTKGGAGCTGCCAGCCRCAGCTCAGAGCAGGCCCAAGAGAAGAGGGGGGTAGAGAGGATGAGAGGGTAAGAGAGTAAGGGAGTAAAAAAGGTAAAAGCATAAAAGGGTAAAAGAGAGAGGTTCCCGTTACAATGTAATAAATCTTCTTCTGTGTTGAATATTCTAATTCTCACTAACCAATCTAGTACAATGTACAAATCCTATAGCATTTCCATACAGCCTATAAGAATCATTACATCACCATACTGTGTTACATTTTAAACCCTAGAAACTCCTCTTTGGGCCCCTTCTGCCAAGCTAGTAGGGTCTGCTCTGACCCTTAGACCTGTCTGCAAGCAGAGGGAACTGTTTCATCAAAAGGGGATTGCCTTCAGTCCGGCCACACCATTGTTTTCCAGTTGTTCAATAACTAAAGCATCTCAAAGCTTGCTTTCATTTCAATCTCACTTATAGTTTCTATACTCTCAAAATCTTTTGCCAGGCAATCATATTTATAAGGCTTTCCTGTTTCATCTTMCCCAACACCTTTATCCAAAAAGTTACAAAAATTTTCTTCCCTTTCGATGATGCATCGAGGGGTTTTGCCTGTTGGAACAAGCAGCGTCCACGTACATCTCATTCTGCCTTTTGGAAAAGGAACTAACTGCAGATGGGAGTTTGAGATTGGCTAATTAGCAGTTGGCTACGCCAGGATACACTGAGGGGTTGATGGTAAATTAAACATGAGGYTGTGGTATGATGCTGTTACAGAAAATTCACTGCTAATCTTGGCTGTGTATCTAGGGAGAACGAATGGAAAGAGCTCTTTAAACTAGAGCAGTAATGCTATTTTTTCCTTCCCCCTTGGCATGTTGTGTAGGTTTGAGCCCACATTTGAGAAAAGATCGGGAAAATATATAAAAGCAACAAGGAAACCAATAGTACAGAAGATTAGTGAGGATGGGATTAAGGAGAATTTAAACCTCAGAAAAGAGCATACCAAATCTAGGAGTAGAGAAATCTAGTTTGGGGGTTTGAATTGTCTCAAAATCTAACTCTAAAAATACAAACTAAAACATGCTGGTGCATGGATCTGTGAGTTTCAAAAGAATGTTGAAATGTGTAGTCAGAGTAAATTTGTCAAGGGCAAAACAGTCCACRCTGCAAGAGATCAGTGTGATGGCTCCAGTGCTTTCTCCTAGGAGGAAAATATTCTAATGTCTTTAAACTAATTATTTTTTTTAAGAATTGTAATTTAGAATAATCTTCCTTCCATTTTTATAGAGCAAAGAACAACGGTACAGGGACAGGTTTATTTTTTGCACACACAGACTGGAGTGAGCACATGGCATGACCCAAGGATACCAAGGTATGGATTTATAGTTAAAAGTCAGGGGGGTTTGGTGTGTATTTGTGTGGCAGGATGCTGGATTTATAAGAGCAAAGATCTATTGAATGGCCTGTCTGAATCTGAAGGGAGAGCTCCCAGCAGAGGAATTGTTTGGGATGTTTCTAGTTACCTTTTCACCAAACATGAAGGATTACACTTTTTGAAAGAAAGAATTATTGGCTTGTGAATCATGTAAAACAAAAAGCAAAAAAAAAAAGTGTAACCCTTCAGGAATTCCTGTTTGACAAATTCTTTCTAAAATGTTGATGTGGCTGTTTGGTGAAGCTACAAATTTCTGAATCTTACCTACAATTTTTTTCTGTGTGAAAACAGTTTGGACTGCAAATTGAAGAAAAAACTGGCCTCTTTCTTAAAATAATTGTTTCTTGAAAATTCAACTTGTAATTTTTKTTTTATTAGTGCTCACTTCTGTATAACTGAATGAGAGATTATTTGTTATCTTTAAACTTGAAATGGTTTGARGTTTTTATGCTTTAGGCCAGTAATTTGCAGCTAGAAAATTTGAATCCTTCACATGATTAATTTAGTAAAGCYTCTTTAAACCTTAACCTGCAGTTAATCCAGGTCTTTGTGAGTGAGGTCTGGTGCTCTTCCTGAGTAGCTCTGAATCTGGGCTGTTTCATGGGCCACCTGCACACCAGATTCAAGAGTGAAGTTTGTAACTCTCAGCTGCTGCACTGCCTGGATAATAGAGGAATGTGGTACAGGATATTAGGAAAATGATACAAAGTAGTGCAGGCAAAAGTGGYGATAAAAGCTCAGTGTATGGAAGGAAATGAAAAACTAAGCTGAGAGAGAGAGAAAATAGCTGATTTTAGATTAGCTGGTATTGTTGGAAGAAGAAATGACAGTGGTTGTTCATTTGTGTCAGTCATGTCCGACTTGTGTGCTCAAAGCCTTGTGTCTTCTTCAAGTGATGCTGGTCACTCTAATGGAAGGTGCTGCTGCTCCTCTCCCCAAATCTTTGAGCCAGGGTTTCAGGAGCAGCAGTGGAAATGGACACAGCAGTGTCTTGTGAGTCACAGGTCACACCTATTCTGGTTAAAGGTGACTTTTGTGCTATCAGCTTGTGGTGCAAAAACCTAACCTTGGCATGGGGCAGAGCTGTAGGTTAAAACTTGCTGTAATCAAATCTCTTCAGGACTTTCAGATGCACAGCTGATCTCAGCAAATGGTCCCAGCCATAATCTCCTTTAAGGAGCCTAACAAGGGCTTGTCTGTCTGCCTGTGTGTCCCCTTGGCYTATACTCACTGTGACACTAAGGCATCTTCAGTGTACAAAGCATTTCTACCTTTCTAAAGCCTCTCAATTAACTCATTTATACAAATGTTGCATGGTTAGATTTAGGTGAGGAGTTGCACAGAGTGGTGTCTTCAACCTTGAATCCATGCCAGCTGTCTAAAGAATACTTTACTTAACAATAAGTTTTCTGCCTAAAAATAATCATGTTTCCTTCCTTCCTTTTCTTGCCACTCTTGGTGTTTTCCTCAGTTAGTTGGCTGGAGCCTTAGGTATTTTCAATCTTTTTAGGTGTAAATACATTTTATGTATTAAATTCAGACACTGCCAGGAAGTGAGTGACTGCCTTTAGCAGCACTTAGAGTGATACCTGTAATTTATCCAGCATGAATGTGTTAAAAGGCTTACTACCAGTGGTTTTTCAGTCAAATAGTCAGGATTCTAACCTTAACCTAATTAAGGAGGTGATTTTAATTTTTTAAGTGATCTTGGTATTTGGTTGCTTCACTTCAAATGTGCATTAACATCTTGTTTGTTTTTCACTTTAGAGACCTTAACAGTGTGAATTGTGATGAACTGGGACCTTTGCCTCCAGGCTGGGAAGTCAGAAGTACAGTTTCAGGAAGAATATATTTTGTAGATCATAACAACAGAACCACACARTTCACAGATCCACGACTACATCACATCATGAAGTAAGAGCTTTGCCTGATAAATAATCCCTGTCAGGTTTGGGAGTCATGAGGGGCTGAAACCCTGAATGATAATTAGGGAACAGATGCAGCCAGTGMTATAGTCAGGGTCCAAGCATGGTTCTCAGTGCTGGTTTTATCTAAATTTTTTACTGAGACTATGCAGAAGGGTTTTTACTCTGCTCTGCACAGTTCTGGAGTTGCTGGGGTGTAGGGTGGAGAGTCTGCTAGGTTCCCAGGAGCTCATGTCTGTCTGGATGAGYAGTTCTAGCTCTGTGCTGGCTGTTCTGGGTCTGGACTAACTTCATGCTCCCTTGAGCTCCAGACAATGGGAATATAAAACCAGCTGGAGTCTGGTCAGTGGGTGCTGTGCACAGCCAGTTTGGGTTTAGCAGGATTTGGTAAGCTCAGGTTCTGCATCATGGAAAGGCAGCTGAACTGTTGTGGAACTGACCCTGGAAGCAGCCTGGCAGTGCTGCTTGTGCCCAAGGCCAGACTTCTTCCTGTGCTTGAAGCCAGCCAGGGAATCTCTGCATCTCAAAAATAATTGCTCTACAACCCAAATAAAGCATTGATGGATAAGGATAGTTGAGTGTATGAAGCTGCAACTATCTGGGACAAGTGTTTCTTTCTCAAAAMCCATAGATGCAGTATTTTCACTGTGTCAGGAATCCCCAGCCTCATTCTGCTTGGAGCTGGAATAAAATCGGTTGCAGTTGTTAAACAGTTGTCTTTAAAGCTGTTGTTTGTTCCATTAGAGATCTCTCTCCATGTTGCACTCCTGAAAGTTCTCTCTGTGTAGGAGAATACCACACAAACTTTACTGCTCGATCAGCAATCATGCTCCAGAGCCTTCCACAGTGCTTTGCCATATAAAAACAGTTCAAAAATGCTGAAACTCTTTAAGTGTCTGTGTTCCTTACATCCCTGAATTTAATGTAAAGATGATACAGAAGTATCCAGCTAAATATACATTTCACTCCATGTTTGTCTTAGAGAAGCTTAATATTTTCTTCCATCATTGTTTTACATATTCCTTATTGTTGTGTGTCCAGACTAAATATTGTCCTTTTTTTCTCCAAGCCATCAATGCCAGCTGAAAGAGCCCAGCCAGCAGCCTCTACCAGCTCCAAATGARGGGTCACTGGAAGAGGGTGAGGAGTTGCCTGCACAGAGATATGAAAGAGACTTGGTACAAAAGTTGAAAGTTCTTAGACATGAGCTCTCTCTTCAGCAGCCTCAGGCTGGTCACTGTCGCATTGAAGTATCCAGAGAGGAAATATTTGAGGTATTTGATTTTTTTTTTACTGCTRGCAGCAGCTTTTGTCACTGAAGGGTTAAGTAAAACTGATCACTGATTGTAACAACTTTGCTTCACAAGCACCCACCACATTACACAGTTGTCATTGAAATTTGCTTCAGGTTAGCACTCAGAGTCRTGTTTTCTGTAATTCAGTAACAATCTGTGTGTTACACAAATGCAGAGATCTTAATTATGGTATTAGAGAAATCCTAATAGCCTTAATTATAGGAAATAAAAGAGCTAATTGTGCAAATTCACATACAGGAATCCTATCGTCAGATAATGAAGATGAGGCCAAAGGACTTGAAAAAGAGGCTTATGGTGAAATTCCGAGGAGAGGAGGGCCTGGACTATGGAGGAGTAGCAAGGTGAGATTTTGGGACTTTTCTGACACCTCTTAACTGTAAAGTTGCCCTTTAAGTGCCCTATGGTTGCTACCATCCCTTTTCAAGTTACCTGTTAATGTCATATGTTAATTATTTGTGGTCTAGTTTACAGACAGTGGCTGTARCTTCACTCTTTATATGGTAGGTTGGAAAGTGGAAGCTTGTGCTTTAAYAGTTGTCCCACTGCAAGTTATGAAAGTGTGATCAGCTCAAATTGTGAGCTCTCTCAGGGAGTGTATAGACCCCGAAGTCAGACCCAGATCACAGGAATGGTTTTGTTAAACACACCTCTCTGATTTCCCACAAATGGATTGCAGGAGGGTTCCTTTTTGTTATGTCTCAGCTGCATTCAGGAGAGTTCTCTGATCTGTTGGAGCAGGAGTGGAGATGAACTAATCCTAAACAAAAGCTAAAATTTCAGCGAGGACTTGCCTCCCTCTTGAAAATGACAATAACTCCCTGCAGGTCACATCAGATCTGAAATTCAGGAGCTGATTTAGCATCACTGAAAAAACGCTCACCTGGTGGCTCAGAGTTGTGTAAATTCACAGAGAAATCTCTCAAATCCACAAAATCTGCCCACTTAGGTGTCTTTCAGTGATCAATCCCTGGACAAGGGAAAGAAGCTGGAACATTCTGAGCTGCCTTACCCAAGGCAACCTTGGATGTCTCCACTGTTGACATCCTGTTACCCTGATGCCTTTCATAATTGCCCATTAGTTGCAACTGACTCTTCCAGATCAGTACAGCTCCACTTCTAAGCATTACAATTGATARTTCTCTCTGAATATTTTGGACCTGGGAATGGTGTCCAAATTTAACAACAAAGGAGTATTTGTCATGGTGACTTGGGAGGTCAGAAATAGCTTTAGTTCTGCTCCTGTCCTTGTGTGTTACTGAGGTGAGAGAATTTACCCACAACCCCTCCTTTTAATGCACTTGGTCTCTGTCCCTTCTGGCCTCTGCTGAAATCAGTCACCAAACTGGCAGAAAAACAGCTTTTCTAAAGATTCCCAGCAATTGAGCTCATTCTAATCAACAGATTTTTTAAGTATTTCCTTATACTGTACAGGTTGCAGRGAAGCAGATCTCATGGGCTCCAAATAGCTGAACTCTGTACAAAGGCAGGATTTTTTTGGAAGTGTGGCCTGTACAGACTCAATTAGTTGATGGCATTGTCTAACAGCTTGCTGTAGCTTCTTTAGTTGATGTTAATCCCTTCAATGCTTCTAAACTAAACCAAGTCTGCCCTGAGTGGAGTAGGACATTGTGGGGTTTTAATCACACCCTTTTGGTACAAATGGAGGGCAGGAAAAGAGGATCTGATTTTGAAATAAGCATTCCATGACTGATCAATCAYTATAATTGTGTTGTCTAAAACTTAAGTGCAAGTTGCACTCTTCTAATTGTTGTTGGGTTTGGTTTTTTTTCTTGACAGAGAGTGGTTGTATTTACTGTGCCATGAAATGTTGAATCCCTACTATGGACTCTTCCAGTACTCCACAGATAATATTTACATGCTGCAAATCAATCCAGACTCTTCTATCAATCCTGTAAGTACTAATTTCTCAGCAATATTCCTACTTTAAGAGATGTCCTCTGCAGTTTCTTACAGCTGTTCTTTCACAGGAAGTGTCTAAATTGCAGGGTAAATTGGAATAAGAAGGTGTTAATGTCTTATATTTATACAGTAAGAAGCAGAGGGATTTTGTTCAGAAATTAAAAGCATGACAGCCTTTGATAAATAYCTGATTTCTATGAGACTCCTCAGTACTGACTGGTTTGCACAGTGACTCTGAGAAGACAAAACAGATGAAATTAATTTTCACTGTGAGCAGAGCTGGTTGTGCACACAGCATTACATTCCCAGCAGTGCCACCCCATGACTTTTAGGGACGTATCCCTTGCTTGCCCTTTCTCACTACTCTCCTGTGCTTGCTTTTTCTCTTACTGGAGGATTTGTATTGATGCAGACCCTAAAAGGAGCAGCAGTTCTGTATTAGTAAAGGGAATTCTTCCTGACATGACATTTCCTGACATTTGCACTGGAAGATGAGGGAGGTGGATTGGAAGAATGTTAACCACAGGTCTTACACCTCAGCTTTCAAAAGTTAGTTTAGAAGGAACATGAAAGAAGTGAAAGAAACAAGCACACTGCTTGCTCAAGACTAGATACATTTGGRTGGCTAAATAAAGAATAAACTAATTTGTTTGGAATCCTCATCTTCTTGGATTCTGGAGGTTTCACAGGGATTTTCTTTTTCCAAGTTTTTCCCTTTGAGAGGTCTAGAGATTTGAATCTGATTTGTTAATCAGGTAATGCATAGAGACCTCTCCAAGGTTTTTAATCATTAAATGCTTTGGTTATATTGTAAGGAAAAGTGGTGGCTGCACTTGCCCAGAGGGCTGCAGGTAACTCACACAGAACAAACCACYGAGGGTGCCACAAGATGTCAGTGTCTTCCCAAGCCTGATTCTCCTCTCTCCCTGCAGGACCATTTGTCTTATTTCCATTTTGTTGGGCGGATAATGGGTTTGGCTGTGTTCCATGGACACTAYATCAACGGGGGGTTCACAGTTCCCTTTTACAAGCAGCTGCTGGGGAAGCCCATCCAGCTCTCCGACCTGGAATCTGTTGACCCAGAATTACACAAAAGTTTAGTCTGGATCTTGTAAGTACTGAATTTAGCAATCATATCACTGTAGAGAAAATGGGGTAGAGTTTGTTGGCAATAGTGAGATGCTTTRGACAAAGAGTTTGCAAAAATCTTTTTATGGTGGCTGTCTGTACAAGTCATTAAACTATTCTTAATATATCAGAGGTACTTGAGGGAAAGTTCTCATTGCAAACTCTCCTTGCAATTAAGTAGATACTAAGTCATTAAAGGTTGCATAGGTATGGTAGAATACCATTATCAAAATCCAAACTCAGGACAGAAGTCTGAGGGGAAGTACAGCCTTCTTCAAAAGAAAGCCAACTCTGATTAAAATTAAAATAAATGGAAGTAATTTGGGCTTCTGTATGCTCACAGAACAAGATCCAGCATTCAGTGTAGCTTTGGGACTCTTCAGAACTGCTTTGCATTATCTTAATTTATCTTAATTTCTTTTCCTAAAAGCTGTTTTGAATTTTGTATTTAAAAAGTTACTGATGATGAAGTTCTTTATGTATGATCTCTTCTGTGCTTCAGATATGTGAYAGCAGATCAGATTCTTGCTGGGTGTATATATATGTATATATGTGTGCGTGTGTGTGTGTGTTTCTGTGTATAGGGTTTTATCCAGTGTCCTGAGTTCTGTTAGAATTAGATGAAATTCCCATGTCTGATCAGGCTCTTCAACATGCACTAAACCGTACAGAAATTGGTGATGGTGGCAATATTCCTTTAGTGTGTGAAATGCAGGTGGTAGCTAAGATTTAGCCTGAAGACTACCTAGGTGTTCAAATAACTGTGAGCATCACCACTGAGAGTTAGCAAAATGCCAGAAATGCTGAGTTTTCCCTCTGTGCATTGGCAGAGAGAACGATATCACACCAGTCCTGGACCACACGTTCTGTGTGGAGCACAACGCCTTCGGGAGGATTTTACAGCATGAACTCAAACCAAATGGCAGGAATATTCCAGTGACAGAAGAGAACAAGAAGGAATATGTCAGGTATTGCCAACAGAAATATGTCCTGCAAATGGAGTGGGAAGAGGGTAGTAAATAGAATTTTTGTATATAGTGAAACTAGGGAAGTAAGGATTTTGGGTGGGAACTCCTGAGTCATAAATGACACAAATGTTTTCACTGGAAGACCTGGGGAGATGAAGTTCTGAATTGTATTTTGGTTTTTTCCATTGATGGTGCAATAATTAATTGTTGATGGGAAAATGAATGGATAAGCACTTCTTTCATAATACAAAATGTGTGTATTAAAACAAGGTCATCTGTAAAATGAGCATTTTCCAAGTCTGCTGTGAAAATCCCAGTGCTGTCCAGSTCATCACCCTTGACTTCTTCCTTCCTCCCCCACAGGCTGTATGTGAACTGGCGGTTCATGAGAGGAATAGAGGCACAGTTCCTGGCTCTGCAGAAAGGTTTTAATGAACTTATTCCTCARCATCTCCTTAAGCCTTTTGACCAGAAAGAACTTGAGGTATGTTTTATCCACATGGATTATTCTGTAATTTGTTTGATCCACAGTCAAGCACTGATTTAAAAAACAAACATAAAACAAACAAACCACAAAACTTACTCCATTCTATATACCAGAAAGCTGAGTATTTGTTTAACCAAACCCTCTTAGGTTTATTCTAGACATTCTTTGGGTTGATATTATTGAGAGAGCTACTTAAACAGGGAAAGACAAATACACCATAGTTTCTATCCAAGGACTAATGCTCGAGGCAGGTGGTCTGAGAAGGAGGAAACACTGCAAGTTTGAGGAATTGTTGGCAAGACCAGACACGTTATTTACTCCAGAAYCTGTTTTGTCCAGTAGCTTTTCATGCATGGCTGTTTCTGTTTGCACACAGGAGTTGGTTTGCAGAAGTAGAAGAGTTGAGCATATAGAAAAGAAATTAATTTGTCTTCTTATATCAAATCCTGAGGTGCAGAAAGCTACTTCTTAAAATAGTTCCTGTTACAGCAGTTTTTCCTCTGGTTTTGCTTCCTAGAAAAAATAGGACAACCTGTGGAATATTCATCATTTGTGGTTTAGAAAGCATTTTGTGCTAGTCAGTCATACATTTTGGTTAATCCCACAGAGTTCTTGCATTCTATTTGCTTAAAAAGGTAGATTAAAAATCCATTAAATATTTCAATACTCTCCATGTCAGAACAGTCTCAACTCCCCTAATGATGTGAGCAGGTGTAAGTGGGTGCTGTCTTGGTGGCACAACAAGGCAGCTGCTAAAGGACAGCTCTCAGCAATGGTATCCTTACTGTGAAGTATTATGGGAAATTTAAAATACAATGCGTGTTTTGTTTTGAGGGGTGAAGTTTGCTCTGTGCCGTTTATTTGTTGTTGCCATAGGAGGTGGTTAAATGAATGGCCASCAGCAACTTCCTTTTTGCAACTTAGTGTCATGTGGAAAAGAGATTGAAATGATATATCTGGTCTGTGTCAGAGATTGTCACAAGTGGTGTCAAAAAACAGATGAAAAGTTTCCATAGTTTGTTGTGGAGCAACAAAATAACTCAGATGTTCCCATAAGCTGAGCAGGTTTCCGTTGGCACCTCTGGACAATCCTGCAGCAGGACAAYGATGCTGTGGCTCAGCCTTATTCCAAATCAGTGCTGTGCCCTCATAAAGACAGGCTGTACCTTCCAGGGAGCACAGATTTARTAAAGCAATTTTTGCATGGGCTTCTGACTCGTAGTTGCTTGAGAAAGTTCTAATGCTGGTAAAGCACTGCTTGGGGTCAGTTTCACTGCAGTCAAACTGRAGAGATTTGCTGCCAGTTCTGTACTGGCTGGGAAGGTTACCTTGCTCCAGAAAGGTGGGTGAAGCACCTAAAGAATGCCAGGCTTGGTGATGTAGTTGGATRTGTTTTATAACTGCAAACCTGAAATTACTCTGGAATTTAAAGSCCTTCCTAATCTTTTAACAGCTGATCATAGGAGGCCTGGATAAGATAGACCTGAATGACTGGAAGTCCAACACACGCCTAAAGCACTGCATGGCTGACAGCAACATTGTCAAGTGGTTCTGGCAAGCAGTGGAAACGTTTGATGAGGAAAGAAGGGCAAGGCTGCTGCAGTTCGTGACGGGCTCGACGCGTGTCCCACTTCAAGGTTTCAAGGCTTTACAAGGTGACTGATGTGGAGGCTGAGTTAATCTGTGGTTGGAGAAAGGGATAAAAGTGGTGTGGCACTTACAGGCCCCTTGTGAAATATCAGCATATTACTGGATAAGTCAAGCACTTGCAGACTTCAGAGCTTGAGAGCTGTTTTACATTTGTCAGCAGCTCAGCTGCTGCTGAACACTTTGGCTGTTGCTGATAGTGATGGAAGCTGGTGGATCTGTTACTGTGCAGTGCTTTGACTGCTGTCAGTTTTGGCTCGTCAGTCTCCTGCAGCTCTGTGCTCTGAGGTTCAAATCATTCCATGCAAATATGCACAGGGATATATGGCTGGCTAAAGAACTTTTTCATGTGAGAATTGTATTCCCCTCAGTGTTCAGCAGCAACCCATTAGGCTTTAAAGCAAATTTCTGAAAATTGCAGGTTTTTATCAAAAATGTGGCAGTGTCCTTGGCTCTTCTGATCTCCTGATCACATTCCATTTGTTGGCTGACAGTAAATTGACRTTCAAAATTAAAATACTAGTTCTATTTTACAAGGAAAACCTTCATGCACTTGAATATTTTCATTTTTGATGGTGCAGCTTCATTAATATCAAATTTAGCAGCTTTCCAAAATACCAGTCTGTAAAATGATTGTCACAAACAGCCCTATCTCTTCTGCCATCCCTTCATCAGCTGCAAATATCTCTACAGATTTAGCCTAGGACATACTTAGGCTTGCAGCTGGAGCTGTAATTTCCTCTCTTGCCTTTTTATACTCAGCAAAATGTGTGTGTGTGAATGATGCTTTGTTGAAGTGCATTAACTAGAATGTCTGTCTAAGGTTCTACAGGCGCTGCAGGACCCAGACTGTTTACCATCCATTTAATAGATGCAAACACAGACAACCTTCCAAAAGCTCACACTTGGTAAGATGGAAACACTCTGCTTCCTCTCCCTTTGTCTTGATTTGAAGGAGTCATTTCTGTCCTGGGCAGGGGTTAGGCTTGTGATACACATGGATGACTCCAAGAATGCTCTGTTAGCTTGGGTAGATCTGTACTCTGCAGCCAGCAAAATAATTTGCCTTTCTTAAAGCTTGTCTTCTATACTATCTGTGGTTTTCATTTATTCCAGAGGTGATTATTCTGGGTAGTGAGACATTTGTAAGTTTATTTCTTTATTTCTTTATTACAAAGAAGTGTTGTCAGATGTCGAATGTTGCAAGCTCATGCTGTTGCTGCAGTATAGGCATAGCCTGAGCCCTTGCACGGAAATCTCACTCCATCAGAGGCAGGAAATGGTGTCAGCAGCAGCAGACTGTGCAGGCAGGGCAGGGAGTGGGCTTGCCTGATGTGTTGCTTTTTCTTTGCAAGTCTCCTGCATCTTCCTCTTCCTCCTCCTCATCCCAAACGCTGCCCTATTAAGCTGTGCATTCCTGCTRTAGAAATAGTTGTTTTTCATCTTGTCTCCTTCGGCCACTGAGACAGCTGAGAGTTTTTACAATTTCTATCCGTATGTAACCTCTTTACRTTTCTCCCCCAAGAAGCACTTCAGATCCATCAGTGTTTTGTTACTTTCCCTGCAGCTTTAACCGGATCGACATTCCGCCTTATGAGTCATACGAGAAGCTTTATGAGAAGCTGTTGACAGCTGTGGAAGAGACGTGTGGGTTTGCTGTGGAATGAAAAAGCAACCAAAGGAAACAGATGCTAGCTCATGGACCACCAAATCAAAAGCTAGAAGAGGCTTGCTGTGAACTTCCTGCTAAGCTGTCTGAAACATCTGAACTCTGACAACTTAGAGATGAGGCTGTTTCCCTTAGGTCGCTGGTGGATTTGGGGGGGAGGGTCGGGGCTTTTCTTGGTGGTTCCCAACTCTATTTTCTCCCCTTTGTTACAATAACCCCTTCCCTCTTCTTCTATCCCCCCTGAAGTGAAATGCAGCCAAATTCAGCATTTGGCTTTGGTTACACAGGATATTCTGCTAGATTTGTAACACATATTGTGATAGGGTCAGCGACCTGTGGGGCTTTTTTAATAGGAGAATCAAAGTGTATTTGAGAATGAGCTTAATTTGCTGAGGACTTGAAACCGGTAGGTGCACCTGGTTAGTCTGTCTTAAATCACGGTTGAGCCTTTGTAGAATCCAGCAGGTGCAGAGTGTCTGACTGGCACCAGAATTTGCATTGCACATTTTAAACATCTGTTTAAAAAGTAAACTTCTAGCAGAAAATACCTCCATATGAACACTTAACTGAAAGGTAAAGAAATCCAAGTTCTGCCTKAGCAGGAAGCTCCCAGTGGAAGCTGTGGCTCACCTTAAGAAAAGTGAAGGAATCTGGGACAGCTTAAACGGTATTGTATGATTTCTTTTTGGTTGTCCTGGCTGAAATCTAATTGTTTTGCACGTGAAAACAATTTTTTCCTCCAGCAGAATTACTTTCCATCGTTTGTTCAGATGTAAGTACCTTGCAGAGAAGCCTTGTGAGGAGGAGACAGAGGATAAAGATCCRTTCAATCCCAAAGCTGTGATTTCTGTGCCGCTGTTTTACCCAAGATGTGTTTGTGTGGCTTTAAATTCTAAGACTCACATGGAAATCACTAAAAGTCAAGTTAACAGAGCAAAGTCCTGCTTCAAATTTTTTGGCCTTGGGAAAGGTTTCTTTGGAGATTGAGGTGAAAGGGGAACTGTGTAGTGAATACATTCTAAATGTTACAGAAAGCTATTGGAACAATTTATGACTWCAGTTATGTAGGGATGAAAATTTCTCCAGAGAGCCATAAGGCTATTTTTTCCAATATCTGAAACTAATATTAAAAGGTTTGTTCTCKAACACAGGGGAAACAAAAGCAAATCCAATACCTGAATGTGTTGATTTGAAACACAGGTGTCTGCTAAGGAAGGCAGGAGCCTACCTTGTAATAGAAAATGTAAACCCCTTCAATCCAAATTATTACAATTTTGAAATTAAGGGGCTTTCAGGTGAAGATATGAGAAATAGGAATAATGGCTCTTTACTAGTATATATAACAAGGCAATAATACAGACACACTGGCTTAAAGTGACAGTCAGGCTAGGAGCTGACACCCTGTTGGTCAGGGTGGTGGTGGCAGCCCACGTTAGTGGTGGCTGCAGTCCTGATGAAGTGATAGATGTGGTTCTGTTGAAGCAGTGATCCTGTAGAAGGGTCTGGTCTTCCTCTGAAGGTCTCCAGTGGTGGTTATGTAGCTCTTGTCCTCTGGGAATGCAGTAGGTAAAGGCTGTGCTGTTCCAAATCTCAGATTCTATCCAGGTAGGAATGCTTGGTTCCTCCCCTGGGTGGAGCATCTCACCATGGGTGATGTGATTTTGTCAGTCATGCAYTGAGGCTCCATGGGCCATTAACAGGAGATAATTCACCCAGAGGGRGTTATCAGGGATGYGTCATGGAAGAGATAAAGAGCACTGTCCCACTTGGTTTTAACAGATTGTGATAGAATACATACTTTTGGTTRCATCTTACATTGTAACCTAAGACACTGAATCACTAACATTTTTCCAGTTGGCACACCAAGATGAGACAGTATTTTAACAAATAACCTGGCTTCAGAGAGACCCAGTTATCTATCAAACATGTCTAAACTTAAGCAGACTTGCTTGTATAGGATTTTTTTTTTCTTTGGCAAGCCTGATTTTTAGAGAGATTCATGACTGAACCACTTAACAGATGTTACATTAATGGAATAGTGCATTGAAATTCAGCTGTGGGTAAGAGACTGTCCTTAGGAGATGTCTACTGAAATACTTCTATTTTGTTTTTTTTATTTAATTGCATTTGGTAATAGCTTTAAACTGTGATAGGACAGAAAGTAGACACTTGTCAAAACCTGGCATCTTTCTCTGTTTTGTTTGTTTGTGGTTTTCTTTTTGCCATTGACCATAATYCTTGTGATTTGTTGTCGGGAGTCGCATCGAAGGTGTAAAATTGTACCATATTGTGAGATTTGCACAGGGTGGCTAAAGATGCTCATCCTGCAGGACTGTACAGGAGAGGATGTTCAGCCCCCTGTTCTGTAGGGATCTTTTGGCACTTGGAGACCAGTTTCTGCAGTTCTGGTGGTTGGGATGTGCAGCAGTTGGCAGACAGCATCCCTGCAGTCCCGGGCTGAGTAGCAGAGTCCCCACAACCCTGGATTTTCCAAATTGCTTTGAAGTCAAACCTGTTCATAGAGTGTATTTAATCCTTTCAGTACGTTTGAATGTGCAATAAACCAGTCAGATAGGAAAAATGCAAAATGGATTATTGCCCAAAAGCTTTGCATGCAATCTCATGTGGATTTTTCACTAAAAGAAGTGTAAAAAAAAMCCCAAAACCCAGATACTAAAGCCCACCCCTAATAAAAATCCTGTCACACCTGCAGCACAGCTGGCTCGATACAAACCAAGTGAGGTGAAGGGAAAGGCCCCTGATCTGGAAATCTGTAGGTCAAGTAGCTTTATGTCAAGGACCCAGTTGGCATAAGATAGTTCCTAATGTCTTTGCTAGGTCAGTGTTTTATTGAATGCACAAAATAAGAATAGGCAAGGATTGTTGTTTGGAGAAGTCYGTCTGTTTTTTGCTGTATTTAAAAGCCCTTGTCCAGGTACCTCCTCCGTGCTGACAGTAACAAGAATAGGGCACTGTCTTTTAAATTATTTTGGTTCTCTTTTCAACAGCTTCACCACCTCTCCCGTCGTGTTGTCTTTGCAATTTTGTGCCACTTCAGTGACGACAGAGACATTTTTTGTCTTGTTCTGTACGTGCATTTGAGGCAGGCCTTAAAGCTGGTTGGGTGGATGGAGGAACAGCAAGAAGTGAGGCAGAATGGCTTTGGAGCCATGGGCTGTTCTTCCAAGGCCAGGGAAGGACAAAATGCCAGCAGGAGTTAGCATGGCTTGAGCCAGTGGCTCTCAGAGGTCTGGGATAACCTCAGCTGTCTGAATCTGTGTGTCCATTCCCACTCGCTCTGCCAGCACTTGAACTTGGTTGTTACTCTCAAACTTGCCCAAAGAAAACCATGGAGTCCCGTGTTGGTGTTGCCATTCCACGTTCCAGCGCCGAAACTCTTGGGTGTGACCCGAAGGGAAGACGAGGCACAGCGTGGGCGTCACTGCTGTGCCACACAAACCCCTCTGCTGCAGCAGCCCTGCCCTGGTGCTGCTCCTCAGCCTCTACTCTACGCTCAGGGATGTAGGAAACCACCACTCTGCTCGTGTGCTCCAGCAGGAAGAAAGCAGACTGTTGGATGGATGGGTGTGAGTGTTCTCTTGGGCATTATGTTAGGCAAGACCCTGCTCCAAAAAGGCTGCTCCAAGCTCCAGGCGGTGCCATCAGCTCAGCAGTTTGTCCTCGGTTCAAGTGGAGGTGGTTGTAAAATCCAACAGGTTTTGTAAATTACTGATCCAGCCACCAGGCCCTCTGGAGCCAGTGCCCAGGTTCAGGGCTGTGTGGCACAGCAAATTCCCAGAAACACAGTATGGATCTGGTTTTAATCTGTTAATTTTTTTTTGTTGTTATTGTTGTTGTTGTTCCTCAACCACTTTATAATGTATTTTTTTAATTTATTATTTTGTAATGTCATGTTTAAGTATTGCTGCTATCCTTGTTATTCTTCCCACTGTTTTTATTGCAGATTTATTTTGTGGAAGTTGTACACTAATGTTTCATTTTATGTCTAAATCAAAGTATTTAAGGAAATACTAGTTCTATTTAATGTGGTTATGGAACCAGCTGGAATAAACAGTGATTGTATAGTAGGCTGGACCCAGGAGGTCATGTTCATTTTTGTTACATATGCAATAAACTCACAACTTTAAACTCTTGGTAGCTACTGTTTTGTTTGTTAAAATATTTGTGGGAATCAGMGGAAAGGAGTGGACAAAGTATCGAAATGAAGCTGATTTAACAGCTCTATAAGGACTGCCCAGATGAAAGCCCTCCTCTGCAGGRTGAATACTTTGTTTCATTCATTCACCTTCATCTTTTTCCGTTCCTTTGTCATTATTTGTCCTGATACTTTTCCAAAACCTCAGTTTGCAGAAAGAAATTAGAATCTCCCCCTTAATGAAAGCTGGAGAAAGATTCACTAATGTTGATGAATCCTTGCTTTCCTGATTGTGTTTTTTCCCCTAATTACTGCTGCTTTGCAAGTGGAGAAGGACAGGGGCAAGTCCCAGGAGGTGCTSAGTGTTGGTGTGTGCTGCAGCAGTGCCTTCCCTCCCTGATGCTGAAAGCTGGGGTTTCTTCTGGCCAGAATTTGGTTAAATAAATAAATAAGGAAGGAGTGCAAATAAAATACTTTTTATTCTTGGAGTAATTTCACAGTATGAACAAATGACGGGGGAGCTGCTGCAGCCAGGGGCAGGGACTGAACGGTTTCCTTACCTGGAGCAGGAAACCGTGTCAGTCCTTCAGTGCTCTGCCACACACTGACTGCTGTTTTCTTTAACAACTACTTTTTGTGAAATTTTCCTGATTTCTGCTTTCCTTTTGGTGCTAAGAGAGGAGGATCCCTGTAGCCTGCACCAGCGGGATCTTGTGCAGGGGTCTCGGACCCCCTTCCCCATTTCTGAGCCCCCCAAAAAGTTCAGTTCTGTCCCCCCCCATGCCCCTCACGCACGTGCGGCCCTGGCCCCGCCTCCTGGCCCCGCCCCCTCCCCCGGGAGCACCGCCCGCCCGGCAGGGGGCGTCCCTCGCCGCTGCCCGCCCGCCCCCTGTGTCTCTATGGTAGGTTGGCCGGGCCGGGCCCGCTCGCGCCGCCCGTCCCCGCGCGCCGCTCTGTCCCTCCCTGGCCGTGTCTCTATGGTGCGGGGCGGCGCGGTCACGTGGCGCGGGCCGGGCGGAAGCGGCGGGAGCGGCGGTTAAATGAAGCGGGGCCGGAGGGGCGGCGGGGCCGCTGAGTGCTGGGGTGACCCCTCCGTCCCGCGGAGCCGGTGAGTGCCGGGACAGCCCTGCCGCCCCACGGGGCGTCCCTGGGCCTCGCCGGACCCCTCGCTGCGGGGTCGGGCGCTGCTCCCGGCTGGGCCTGTCCTCAGGGACGGGTCGTTCTCCCTTCTCTCCCCGCGTCCCCTCAGGGCCCGGTGTCCGTTCTGTCCGTTCCTCTTCCCCCGCGTCCCTTCAGGGCCGGTCCTTCCCCTCTCTCCCCGTCAGGGACGGGTCGTTCTCCCGTAGCGCTTCCCTTCAGGGACGGGTCTCCCGCGTCGCCGTCCCCGTGTCCGTCCTCCCGTCCCCCTCCACGTTCATTTGGGGCCGAGTCCTTCCTCCTCGCTCTCCCTCAGGATCGGGGACACCCCCTCCCCCTCCGGCTCCCCTCAGGACTGGGTCCTTTCCCTCCGCCCTCCATCCCCTCAGGGCCGCTCCCTTCTCCCTCCTCTCGGTGCCAGGGGGTCCCTTCACCGCCCCTGTGTCCCCCGCAGCCCCGAGGGACGGCCGGGGACAGGCGCTGCTCCCGGGGGCTCCTCACGGCTGTGCCGGTCCCCGGGCCGGGGGTTTGGAGTCGGGGATAAGCCGGAGCTGGTGGGCAGAGGAGGGTAAAAGATATTTCTCTTCTGACCCCTGTTCAGTGTGGGAGCACTCGGTGCTGTTGGGACATCTCGACATTTCAGGTATCTGCTGTGGGAGCTGCTGCAGGAAAGAAACCCCAAACACAGCTGTCCTCGGAGCTGAGGGATCAGTGTAAGAGATACTCCTCTTCCTCCTCTTCCTTCCCTTCTCTATTGATCCAAGTGCCAGCCAGCCGTGGTAGAGCACAGCTTGGAAGTGTTAATGTACACTGCGTTTATGGAATGAGTTTTTCTGCCCCTGGAGCTGACCTTGTTCCCCCAGATGGCTGCAGGCAGGTTGGGATCCCACCCAGGTCTTCTGAGGCTGAAGAGCTGTGGGGAGCTCCAGCATGTGTGTGAAGAGAGGAGTGTGAGCTGGCCCGGGGCAGTGTTTTGGGGTGGGCAAAATGTAGATTGGCTTAAAAAGTCATCCTCTGGATCCCCGGCTTTGCAGCTGTGCTGGCTGGAACCCCGGGTGGAGAACGGCTGCTTGCACCTGCCAGCCCAGCCTGGGGAGTTTTTCCTTTCATCTCACCTGTGCTTTATGACCTGGAGTGTTGTCTTTGAGTGTCCTCCAGTACCTTACTTTAGAATCTTACTGAAGATGCTTATAACAGTTTTCATACAAAYAAGCTTAGTTGTTGGTGTTTCTGTTCAGTTTCTTATGGTTTGGTTGCTGTCCTGAGACCTCTGATGCTTTGAAAGAGAAGAGCTGATRTTTCTGCTGTGCACTTTTATTTCCATAAWCCAGGCATGGTGCTGAGGGACCAAAGCTGGATGTCCATGTGCTTTTCAGAGTATTCCCTCTCRTGTTTKTTTCCCTATGGAACAGCATTGCTTCAGGCAGCAGTTCTAGAGTGTGCCTTGGTGGCTGAGAGGCACAGCCAGTCCCTAAGACCCTATRGGCAGATCTCTGCTCTGTCTCTGTGGAGTTTGATTCCTCTTTCTGAACAATTTCTGCTCTCCCACCTGATGCACTTTAGAGCTCTTGCAGGTTTCCAGTGGTAGCAGTGGAGGGAGAGGCAGGTGTCCCCCATCAGGCATTCAGACTGGCCTTTGCAGGCTCAGCTAACGTGGCCTCTCCTGCTTTCAGAGAGGATGGCATGAGGGTTTTTCCTCCAGCAACCTGTTTGGAAGGTGAGGCAGGAAATCTGAGACCCATCATTCTGCAGATCCAAGCCTTGAGCAGCTTCTGGTACATCCCTGAACAGCTACAGGGCCTGTGCAGCTCAGACCACTTTGTTTAGGACTGGGAGGATTCCAGGCACAGCTTTTAATTCCAGAACTSTGGGATTTACAGCTTTAATATGTGCTTTTAATTTCTAGATGAATGCTGTGCAAAAATTCCACTGCCTTACATCAGGCTTTCTGCAATTGTAAACACGTTAATAGATTTCATGTGCTGGRTGTCTTGGTGGTGTGACTGCATGTTAATAAACAATCATCTTGACAGGAGTTTGTGCCTGGAACACCAAGACTTGGAAGGGACTCAGACAGATTTCCTGAAGATCTGTAGACATTCAGCCTGCTTGGAGGTGCTGCACTGTGGTGACAGGCTTGCTTCCATCTCTTTCTTGCTTCCTAGGATGTTTTCCTTCTGGTTGGCCTGGCTGTGGGCAGTCAGGGCAGGAACAACAGTTCCTAGAAGAGCACTTGGGGCAGGTGTTCCTGGTGATAAGGTACAGGAGTCCAGGGTTCTGGATTCCAGCAAGGTGCTGGCAGCCTGTTCCTGGCCTGGAGTTTCAGGAGCTGCCTCAGAAATCCAAATTCCGGGGTAGACCAGTGCTTTGTCTGCCTGAGAATGCAGTGGGCGTTCCTGCTGCTGGCGGGGCTTGTGCTTTGAAATTGGACACAAATCACTGAAAAGTCCTGTGGCAAGAATAGGTGGGGCAAACACACAATTCCGGCGCAGCTGGAGAGAGGCAGGAAGCATTTCCCAGGGGCCAGGAGCTGATTAGCAACCTGGAGTAGCACAAGCCCAAGTGCAAGAGACCTGGAGCCCTTCGGGTGTTGTTTAGTGCCTGCTGGAAGAAGCTCCCATTCATTAATTTGGAATGAGTGTCTTATTTTTATTTATATCTTTTCTCTTTCTAAAGCCATTGTGTGTGGTTTGCTGTGTCTGAGTGCCAGCAGTGCTGGGTGTTGGGGCTTGCCACTGGCTGCATTCTTTCTGGGACAGTCAGAACTGCACCACTAATTCCTCTCATTGAAAGTTTTGAGTTGTTTTTTTGGTTTTTTGCAGATGGATTTGATCTGGAGATATTTTAAGACTCCCTTTAAATTATTGAATTTGGACATCATTGTAACTGCTTAAAGACAAGGAATTAATAGTCTCCAAAGCCTGTGTGTGCACTGAAGTGATGGTGGGGTTTCAAGCTGCTTCATGTAACTGGGATTGCTCCCAGTAGGACCAATCCCAGTGGGACAGGTGCCTTTTTAAATACAGCAGAAGGTGTGAAACACACAGCTGCCTGGGACAGCAGCTGTCCCAGGAGATAAGGTCATTTGTGTACAGGCTGGGAGTTGCTGTGTTTGAAATGGAGCTGAATAATGGGCTGGCCAACATTATTCCAGAGTAGTTTTGTTTTTAAGGAGRTTACTGGAAATGGGAGATGTGGGAAATTGGGGAGAGGTAGGCAGAGGAAACAGGAAAAGAGGGGGGGCAAAAAAGCCACTTAGCAGTGTCCTGGTGGCTGGAATAAGTTATCCTTGTCAAAGCACTAAGATGAGAGATAATAAAGAGTGTCTCACTGAGCTGGGATAATCTCATTCTCACCAGCCTTCATGTCACTTTTATAGAATTTCAAGTTTATTTTGAACTATCTCAGGAGTGATGTTTTTCCTCTGGGTCAGTGCTTGAGGGCTTGCAATGGTTTTAAATTCATAACAATCCTTGAGAAAGCTTAATTCCTGAGGATGGGAAATGATATTCCTTCTGAATGACACCTCTCTCCTAATTACCAGCCCTGCTGTGGTTCCCTGCCTGTGTTCATGAGGGGAACTGTCAGTGCCTGATTAAGTGGAAAAACCATTGGGCTTTAGGGGAGGATTTCACCATGGGGCAGCTGCTACCCCAAGCCATGGTGTCACCTCACAGTGCTCCTGACCCAGGTCAGCAGGAATTTAAATTTAATGTGTGGATTCCTCTCTGGCTTTAGGGTGCCCCACTCCTGTGCTGGTGGTGCCCAGCTGCTCCCAGGGGGAGTTTTGGAGGCTGTGGTTGCCCCTTGTAATGAGAAGCGAAGTTGATGAGCTGAAATAAAACTGGGAGTGTTTGTGGGTGGCAGAGTGGCCTGAAATGTTTTCAGTGGTGTTGCTCCCTCAGCCTGCTCTCCCCTGCAAGGAGGCCAAGCTACTCTTTGCATTATTCAGAGGAACATTTGGATGGGATCTGTAGAGGCATCACGTGATGCTGCTCTGCAGTACAAGGTGGTTGGGATCTGCACTAGCTGGAATCTCTTTTTGGGCGAGTATAAGAATGAAAAATGGCCTCAAGTAATATGTTTTGTCCAAAGCACTCCTTGCACAAGGCTTCTGTACTGCTTTGTCCAGACTGATGAGCTCTTACCAAGCTGTGGGCACTGCTCCTGTTATTCCTTGGAGGAAAGCAGGCAGGGGTTGGCTTTTTGCAGCCCTTGCAAAACCAGAGCGAGGAACAGATTTACGCTTCCACTTCCAAATCTCATCCCAAAGACATGATGTGTTTTTGTGTGATGGATGAGGAAGGAAAACCTCTCTCCCTGATGCTTCTTGCAGATAATTTCTGCTTGAAGGCCAGTCTTGGAAGGAGCACTGGCCCATGTACCCCTGGCAAGTACAAGCTCTGTTGGGCAAACACATTTCAGGGGGTTGGCAGAGGGAAGGGACAGCAGTGCTGACAAGCTGCCTGCAGCACAGCCACGATGCTGCTGAGGACTTTCCCCCTCTCCCTGCTCTGCTGTCATGTGCTGAAATGCAATTTGAGGGAGATGACAGCAGCAGCATAATGGGGAGGCAGGAAAAGCAGCTCTTTTTTTCCTTTCAGGAAACCAGCAGGGTAGGGCATTTAATGCCTCCTGTGCTGCTGGGATTTCCAGCTACGGATGAGCAAGACCTGGGAGCAGTAACTTGGCTAATGTAAATAGTTCCTTGTAGATTGTTAAAGCAGAATCCTTTTGTAGTGGAGCTTCATTGTTTTATCAACTGGGAGGTGCCCTTGGATCTGCCAGGACTAGCACAGACCAGCTCACAGGCTGGAAGCACCTCTGCCTTGGACACAGTGTCTGGGGAGTGCTCCTCAGCTCAATGTGTTGTGTTTATTTAGCAGTTTGTGGCTGGTTTTACTGATCCTCCAGCCCAGGTAGTTAAATAATCTGTCTGATAGTGCAACACCCAGGAAGAGAATTTCTGTTCTGCTGTGAGGACTCACCCAGTGTTGGACACGAGTGTGTTGACCAAGGGTGGGCACAGGATTCACTGCCTGAAACAGTCTGTCCTTGGCAACTGCTCTGAGTGCAGCCTGTGTAACCCCCTGGCTGTGGCCTGTGGTGGTTTTTGTAGTCCTGTGTCTGTGAAATGTTGGTTTGCCTTGGGATTAATGGGTGGCACAGTCTCGTTAATCTACAGGACTGTGAACCTGGAGAGTTAACGTGCAGCTCTTCTTTTCTTGCTTTTTAGCTCATCATTCATTCATTTGTGAACTTTAGTAGTCTCAGAAGGGATTCATGCTGGATGTGGAGCATCTCTAAATCCAGCCAGCATCTAATTTCACTGTTTTCTGTTCTGATACAGTGGTATTTACCTCAAATACAGCCTCTGTGCTTTTCTGCTATTTTAACATACTCCAATTCCACAGTGGCCACTGCCACGTGATGTGGGTGAAGTCAGGCTGGACAACTGTCATGAGCCTGGAAGGCTGCCCTGGGTTTTCACTGCTGAGAGCTTGCTGGGCTGGAATTGGCTGCAAGGCTACACGTGGCTGTAAACAAAACTAAACCCAGTTTTACAAAGGCTGTTGCTGCCTGTCTGGAAAATCTTTTGACAAGTGATCATCTRTGGTGCTGGAGCAGTAAGTTCTTCTGTGACAATGCTCCTCCTGCAGCAGTTGTTGGGTGCAAGAGACAGCYTATTTTTCACTCTTTCCAGCAGAAATTGGTGCAGAGCATGGATTTGTTGCTCAGGTGTTGGCACCTGTCTTACCAGCGTTTCTGTTGGTATTTTACTCTGAGTAGGTAAGGCCATTTAAGACTTATCACTGTGAGCTTGGCCTGTTGGCCCAGTCTGGCTCTAAACTGGCTTTTGTGTATATTTAAACCCTTAATTGATTGTGTAAAAGCATCTTTCAAAGTGCCTGACCTTGCAGGAGGAGCACATGTAATTTGAGCAGTAAGGATAGGCTGTGGCTGTATCAGCTTAAGCTGTAGTTTGAGATCTTCCTCCTTCTTGCATTTTATTTTACCACCTTAATTCTGTTCTCCCAATTCCATCATGTGTGGAGGGTATCTGATCTGAATCCTACAAAAATGTTTYCCAGGGCATTTCCTTTCAAAGCTGTAAGAAATGCTGGAGGAGCTCAGTGTGAGAGGAGGAAACAAGCTGTGGTATGGGAACATGAGTATCCTTAACAGGTATTGAAGTGAAACCCCTCTGAGCATGAAGCCACAGCTTCTGGCTGCTGACCTTTGGAGCTGTGGCAAGTGCAGGTGCTTAATGTAGCCCTAAAAAAGGGCATGGCTGTCATAACCAGAATATGTGACCTGTGAAGTCATTCTTTTTGGAAGTCCTTCACTCTGGGATGTTTGACACCTGGAAGGGTTGGTGGCAGGCTTTTAAGTCAATAGTTSTGAAAGTGCTGTGCAGATTGACAGGGACCTTCTTTTTGCCAAGGTGGGCTGCTGCAATAAGTCAGATTTTTTTCCCTGTGTGCCACCTCAAGGTCAAGTCTCAGCTTTTGTGTTGTCAGCAGCTTTGAGAAYGAGGTGAGGTGTGCTGTGCTTGAAAGCAAAATTTTTTGTGGTAAGTTCAGCTCACATATAAAATAAAATACAAAAATACCCCCTTCCACATTTTTTTTATTGGTGGTGCATTATGCTTGTAATTTTTTTGGAGCACAGCTTCCCAAGTGCAGCTTAGGTGGTTTCCTGAGTGGRTCTGATGGGCAGCTGCTCAGCATCCATCAGAGCCTGTCAGTTCCTTGTGGTTTTCAAGTCCTCTGGARCTGAACCTGACTCTGTGCTTTCCAGCCCTTTTGGTTTTGGTCTACTTAGCCCTCTCTGCTGCTTTTCACAGCAGTTTGCTGGTTGTGTGCAGCCTGGTTCTCCCTGCTCTCAGTGCCCCTGCAGACAGGGCTGTGAGCTGAGCAGGCTCCTGGTTGCTCATCAGTGTGAATGTCAGTGCCACTGCCTGTCCCAGCAATCCTAAATCCTTTATTTCTGCTTCCTCTCCAGTGAAAACAGAGCTAGGATGGRAACCTGAATGCTCCTGAAGACATTCATCCAGCTTGTTAAATAACTACTTAAAAGGTTGCACTTGGATTTCTTTGTTCTGTTAAGCTCTTTAAAGTGGCATTCAGGATGCCTTAAAAAAGAAAAGAAAAAAGGTAGGAAAACTACTGAGGATTTGGAGAGGAAATTCTCTGTCCTTTCTCCTGGAGGGATCTGTGAAGTACAAGTAAGAGAGGAGCACTCTGCTGAATGTCCTGGGGCTCACAGGGCATTTCTCCTGCTCTTTTCCATGTGGCTGCTGGGTTTATGGAGAAGAGAAGGCAGCTGCAATTAATGCTGTGTGGAGCTGTGGCAGGTATGTGCAGCACCTGGGGCTTTGTGAGTCCAGCTCTTTAAACCCACAGGTGACTGAATCTTGGTGCTGATCAAAGCAGCCCCTGGCTGTGAGTTCAGGGAAAGGAAACTGGAAGTAAAACTCACTCTGGAAGCAGCAGAACTGTAAATCACATGGTTTCACATGCTCTTCCATTCATCCCCACCCTTRTAGCACAAAATCAGAACAAATGAGTTCTTCTAAATGATGGTTTGGGAGACAGGCTGTGAGCAGAGCAAGGCTGGGTTTGTGTGTAGGGCTGGAGCCAGGTGCTGGGCTGCTGCTGTCTGAATTGTTGCATCAACATGAAATGCCAAGCTGGCACCTGTGTTTGTGATGTGGGAGGGAGGTTTTGGATTTAGGGGATTACACTGGATGATCTTGCACATGCCAGAAGTCTGAGGCAGGCAGAGTACTGCCCTTTASAGGAACTAACTCCAGGAATGCCTGCTTCTCCCTCAAAACCTTGATTTTTCACTTCACTCTTAAGATGAGCTGCTCAAGGTAAAGGCATTAACTCTCCTTTCCAGCTAGAATTTGTAGATTTAACTTTTTTTTTCAGGACTCAACTAKGGGGAGGGAGAATGACAGATTCAGAGATTKCTACCTCTTGTGCAGAGTATGGGTTTTTGCATGCATCAGAACAAGGAGCCTCGTGCTGCTCAGGGAGGTGGGATGGTGGGAGCTCTGTTTTTTGCCAGAGGGACTGATGGGGGTCCTGGGAAGGCACTGAAATGTCCACAAGTTGACCTTGATGCCAGTCACCAGGGAATAGCTCAAAGGAATGGGAAACTTTCATTTGTGTTGCCCAGTTTTGGAAAATGAATGCAGCTGTTTCAAAACAGTTTTATGTTTTAGAGAGCAGCTCACAGAGCAGATATTTTGCTAGGGAAATGCAAATATTTTGCAGGTTTGGGAAGGAAAACTGGTGCCAGTGCATGTGGCCAGCTGTTAGTGAATTAGGTAAAACTGGGTATGTTTCCTTCCTCTTGTACTTTGTGTTTCAGATAAAAATGGTGATTGGGTACTTCAAACAATTATGATTAATAATTATGATACTGTGACCTTGATGAAATGAAGTAAGTAATGAACCTGCAAGTAAGGTTGATGAGAAGTCTTGTGATGTACAAACAGCCAAGATATTTCCTGGAAGTCCTGAGTGGGCTTAGAAAATGGGGAAAAAATCTAGTTGGGGATTTGAAGCCAAGTAATGCCTAAATATCTGCTCTCAATTGCCCCTGAGTAAGCAATTTCCATTAGCCTGGAGCAGTGGCACAGGTGTAGCCTGTCCTGTGTTCATCTGTAGCCTCTCTTTTTGGAGCATCTCCTGATGTGCTCTTGGTCCCACTCCTGACTGCAGTTACCAGTGGTGAGCCTGGGAGGAGAGGGCATCACTCCCTTCAGTGCTTTTCTCCTTGGGTAGGAGATGGTGAGGAACAGGGAACTTTTGGGAAGTAACTGGAAGCTKTGATTGCTGCCAGGTTCATTCCTCATTTCCATCTTCATTTATTACCTGTCTGGAGCTGCTGGAGCCAGTTCCAGGCTGGTGTGGTTTTGGAAATAGTGGCTGCTCTGCTGGGACGCTGAACTGTGGGTGTTGGGTGTCTTGTCTGTCAGGAGGAGGTGARCATTCAGGTTTCATTTACTTGCCTCAAAATACTTCTTGTATTATATTATATATTTTGGTGTGGTTAAACCAGTTCTGTGGCTTTCTGCCCTAGAAATTTTGCCTGGCTCTTTTTATTATTCATTTCAGTTTCTGTTCCTTGATTTTTCTCACATCTCAGGAATCCTGTCTTCCCCTTCTCAGAGTGTGTATGTGTTTAAAATCCTGTGGTAAACCAAGCCAGCTGCTAATGTGGGAAATACTTGGGGAATACTTTATAACCAGCCAGTTCTGTTATTAAATGATCTTCAGGTTTGTTGTTTCTCTTCAGCACATGCTACGGGTCCAAAAATTGGTGGCAGAGCTGCATGGATGCTCTTGTCCTAAGTCTAGCCCTGGTGTGTGCTCCTGAGAGGAGCTTTTGGCCAATACCTGTAGCAGATTGTRCTGCTGAAACCAGGTGGTCTTTCCTGTGAGCCTCTGCCCACACACTCCTGCCTTCAGAGGCCAGGGTAAGGCTTTTGGGCTGGAATCAATGCTTTTTCCACTTTTCCCAGGCTTGGAACTGAGCAAACCTGCTGGCAGAGGCCCTGCTGCAGCCCCACGTGTTGCCCTCTGGCTCTGTCCCTTTGCAGGGTGTGAGGCAGTGGCTGCCCTGTGCATAGCAAATAGGATTTGTTTGTGCCCAGCAGTTCTTGTTGGGCTTATGATCAGGGGATTTCTAATTTTCAGTTGGGATGATGCTGCTTAACACGATCAACCACTGTTAAACTCTCCCTGCTTTTGCTCAGTGCCTGTTACAAGGAGCAGCCCCCAGCAAATGGTGAACCCTTTGAAATGTTTTGGTGAAATGCTTGACAGTACGTCAGGCTGGTTTATTTCCCTTCTGTTGTGCTTTCTTTTATTTTTTTATTTTTAAAGACTGAATTTTTAGCTTTTCATTTTGGTGGTTGTCACAAGGCCTGCATTATTTAAGTAGCTTGTTTTAGCAGCTTGAAATAAGCCAGAAATTCACCTTGCTCGCAGGCTACCAGCAGACACGTTTGCTGCCCGCAGGCACSAAGTAGGAGTTGATGCTCTTCTGTCAGTGTAGGTGAGCAACAGTGGTGTTCTGTGAGGGGGAGAGGCTGAAACACAGTGATTTGATGTTGCTGACATCTCTTTCAAGTTGCTCTTTTTTTTTTCCCTCCCCCCTGTTCATTTGGGATCTCAGTTCTTACCTCCCCTGCTTTCTGTCTAGTCCTGTTGCCTTGAGCTGCAGCCAGACAAGAGCACTTTGAGCCTAGTCCCATCTTGGGTATGTGGGAGTTCAAGATTTCAAATGCTATAAATGAGGGGGGGAAACTGCATTACACTGTGTTGAGAAAGGGGGGCTCTCCCCTTGACTGTCAGTTTGAATTCCAGCACCATCTGAAGATGCTCATCACAGCACAAATGTGGGGTGGAGGGAGCAGATTTGAGTTCTGCTCCAGTTACTGCAGTCCAGAAACGCCTTCATATATCAGGAGATTAAATATGTGCACAGCACCGATGGTGGCTATTTTTAGGTTGAGCTAAAAATATGTCATGTGGTGTTTAAAAGGATTTTGAATGGGTTTTGGAAATCCTTGTGTAAGCATTCTGTGTGCTCCTGAGACCTGCTTCACCTCGTAGCAGCTGATCCCTTACCTCATAGTAGTGGTTGGAAGCAGTGGTTTTGTGGATGATATTTTTGCATGTTTGAGCAGCTTGTCCAGGAAGTCCCTGTGACCTCAGCTGTCAGTCTGAGGTCTTGTCACTTCAGAGAACTGCTAAACCCAAGTCCCTGGTGGGCTCTGCTTTTTCCAGTAGCTTTCTGGTAATGTGTTCTTCTCTGAATTCACTGTAGGAGGAACCATAATGGGGAGGATTTTATTGTCTGCACAGTGGAACAGCTGGGGTGTGCTGTGTCAGAGGGTGCAGGGCACTGCCCAGGCTCCCCAGGGAATGGTCCCAGCCCCAAGGCTGCCAGAGCCCCAGGAGGGTTTGGACAATGCTCTCAGACACAGGTGGGATTGTTGGGGTGTCTGTGCAGGGCCAGGAGCTGGGCTCTGATCCTTGTGAGTCCCTTCCAACTCAGGATATTCTGTGACTGAGTTATGGAGTAATACAGAGGTGAAATAGTGTGGAACCACATCTTCAGTGTGGTGGGTCCTCCCTGCACAGTCAGTGGGTGTCTTAGAAGTGATGATGAGAATTTTGTGTCACCTGGATACTGCTATAGGGATTCAAGTCCTAAATCCAGCTTGATGTGCTGTGGTGCAGATGGGAGCCTTTTAAAAAAAGAAGAAAAACTAAGAAGTTTGGAGAGTGTTTACCTGGCTGCTTTGCTGTTAAAACAACTCAAGTTTCCTGTCCTTGACTGTATTGCAGGAAAGCTGATGGGCATGTTGGAGCCTGCTTATAGGTAGCCTTATTCTTTGCCTATAAATAGGCTCTGAAATCACTGAGGTAGTGTGGAATAGCTTCATTCCATCTGTCTTCCTTGCTTTTTTATTATTGTTTATGTAGGGCAAGACCCCAGGGTGGCTTTGATCTTGTTACTTCACATTCTTGGCTGCCTGGTGCTATAAACATGAATAAACTTCTTATTCATGCCACTAGATGGAACTGGCCCATGCTTATGGATATTTGTTTAAACTTCAGCTCTGTATTGAGTATTGACAAAATGAATTGCTAGCTCTTGGTGGAAGCTTGGCTTTCACCCTCAAAGCAGGGCTTTATTAAGCTGCTTGGGGTTTTATTCAGTCTGTTTTGAAGTAGAAAGAATTGCCAGTTCTTTCCAGCCTTGGCTTTTTTTTTGTTGTTGCCTTGACTGTGTATTACAGTTAATGCTATTTATTATATTCCTGCTTTTAAACCATTTTGGTGGTGTGCACACTTTCTTCTATGGAAGTGCAGATAGTTTTTTTATCCCAAATTTAATTTCAGAATATTCCCTGTACCTCTTTCTTGCTGCTGAACATGGAAGTGTGCAAGTTCCTCTCTACAGGAGCCAGAGTGGCCCATAGAAAATATGACCTCTGTCTTGTGTCTTATCCATCATTCATGGATCTGAACAGCTGGGGCTTRGCCAGCATTGGACAAAGCACCATTTGAGCTATTTGGGAGAAGATGTTTTTTCTTTTTTTTGGTAGCTGTGCTGAGCATTTGCAGTGTCACCCCCCTGTGAAGCAACCAGCCCTGCTAATGCACCGTGAGTCCCTGGAGGGGAGAAGTATCCAACCACTCAGCTTTGCTTGGAGCAGATCTGAGCACACACCTGTCCAGCCCCTGTCTGCACCACTTGATGCTGCAAGGGCTTGCTTGTGGCTCTCACAAATGTCCTTGTTCCTCCCCGCCAGTCTCAGAGTGATCCTTTGCTGTGTTTGCTTGGTGACCTTGGCCACACTGGGCCTACCCTGCTTCCATTTCTCCACCTTTTAAATGACAAGAAGTGAATTGATTTTGTTTGCTAAAGGAGTCAGGCAGCTAAGGATGGAAAAGTGCTGTGCAGGGCTAGGTGATTGCTGTGCACAAGTACCAGGGAAAATACAACTGTAATAATGTGGATGTGACCTTTTACAAAGGCCAGAGTTTGCCCTTTCAGTGACCCAGCCCCTGAGCTGCAGCTCCAGCACCTACTGGGGATGGTGGAACAGCATTTTAATGCCACTCTGGCACATAAAGATTTATTTCTCCTTATAAGGCATAAAATTTAAGAGTCTAGTGGAGACCCCCCAAAATTTTGCTTTTCAGGTGTTTTCAAAGCACCATGTGCCCATGATAACCTTGGAGCTGCTTACTGGAATTAGGATGTGCTGCTGAGGTATCAGGGCTCAAATGCAGGGTCAGTTGCATATTTATGGTRATGCTGGTTAGAAGAGGCCTCTTGCTGTTCCCTCATCCAATTTCCCACTCAAAATYGGACCAGCACCAGATCAAGGATCAGGTAAATGTGGATGTTTGTAGGCAAGCCTTGAAATCTTTATGCTGGAGGTTTCCTCTGAAGAAGGTTCCCTCAGGCACTAAGCCTGTGCTGCTGGGCTTTTGTAAGTGCTAAATTATACATTTTAATTTTTATTATTGTATCTTGTGCATCTGAATTCATTTCTTCATTTTACTGTCCTAGCTGCAAATCCTGTTCCCTGCAGAGGAAGTTAAGTAGAATTACTGAGGGGGAATTTATACTGCTCTTGTGTACTAGCAGAAAGGATTTTATAGCAGATCCACCATTTTCTTCCAGCTTATGCATCAGTAAATATTTAATAGTACAGATTCCTCTGTGCTGCAATGAGGAGATGAATACTTTCCAATAAAAGAAAAAACCCTCCTTTCTCCTTTCAGTGATCAMATTGTGCTTGGAGTTCCTGTATGTGTTCAGCCTCTCTGTGATAGTGGGAATGGAGAGCTGTAAGCTGACAGAGCATAAAATGGAAACCTCCTGTTTAGTTTGCAGTGATTCCTCTGGCCCCCTAATCCTGTTTGAGAGCCTCTGGCCAATTCATTGTGCCTCTCTCAGAACAGGTGGGGGTAGCAAAGCTCAGCTTCAAAAAGCCAAGTCCTGTGAGGGAACCTGATTCCTGTCATGCTCTCCTTTTGGTGTGAGAGCAGATGGTGTTTCCTGGAATTTGTACCAAACCCTCGCTGTAAATCAGGGAAATCTCTTCTATAAAATAGCAGATGGTGGTAAGGAAGTGTTCTCTGGAATGTTCCTGTGCTGTTTCACAGTGCAGGCACAAACCACACACTGACACTGCTCTGCCCAGGGTGCAGCTTCCTTCTGACACACCAGGACTGAGGGGGGTGTGGAAGTGAGCTTGGAGCGTCTCTGGTGGCTCTGAAGTTGTGCCTCAGCTTGGCAGCACTCAGGGAATTCAAGCTGGGATGGTGCTGTCCCTCCTGGCTGTTCCCCTCCAGGCTGTGTGTGASTTGCCTGGCATTTAGTGTGGCAGGGATGGTTGTAGTGACATCATCTGGGGGTGTGAGATGCAGGTGGATGTGGGGATGCCCTGGGACAGCTCAGGCAAGGAATTTTGCCCCTCTCACCAACTGATGGTGGCAGAAACAGCACTGTGTGTGTTGGTGCATTGGATTTTGGTTGGAAACAAGAGAAGGGCAATATGCTGGGAGKGTTTGAGTCCTGCTTGGGTAGAACTGCTTCTCTCCTCCTTTTSTGTGATTGCATTGCTCCTCCAGAGAGACTTCTCTGGCCTAATTGCACTCTTCAGTCCACTGTCTTAACTGTTGGAACACAAGATAACAAACATACCTCCTTTCAGGTCCTGAGAGGGGGAGTACAGAAAAATACTCATGTGGAGAGACTGCTGGGRGAGCCAGGAGAACCCCTAGCAGCTAAATCTTGAAAAAAACCCTTTAGGCTGAATCTGAGTTTGCCTGACTCCCTTGTGGTTTTATTTTATCTTCCAGTTCCTCATGTGAGCCTGACTGCCATGCTGGGGCRTTGACACTCTGGGGTGCAGCTGTTTAAAATGGCAGAGAGAGGTGGGAATGAAGAAGTGATTAACTTGAACAGCTTCAGCAATCACAGAGGGAAAGGTGAGTACTGATTTGTGCCTGTTTCCAAAACACTCATGTGAAACTCTGCTGAGCAGCAGGATTCACAGACACTGAACTTCCAGGGAACTGCTGGAGGTCTGTTCTGTCACATCACACACTACTGTTACACTGACTTAGCCACCTACAGAAACTTTCATATTATGCAGGCATGCAAAATATTTGGCTCTTGTCTTTCTCATGTTGTACTGCCTCAAGGGATATTGCTGACTTCTTGGGAACACTGTGTAGAGGTGTTTCAGCAGATCCAAGGARGATCCATCCTTCTGAGAACCCCACAGGAGACAGGCTGACCCTAAATTTATGCTCTCACAGGGCTGTGTGCATTGGCACCCTTCCCTTAAGAGTGGAATTCAAAATGAGGCTTTCTCTGTATGCCTGAAAGGTGATAAATGAACACTCATGCTAAAATATAAGCCAAAACATGTCAGATTTTAGAGAAAGCATAGCTGCATGTTCTCTGTGCAGTACAGAAACCTTCTATTTCTGCCTTGAATCTCTCTCCTGTGTTCCAGCAGCTGTTGAGTAGCATCTGTATTCCATTCTTGACAAACCTTGAGGCACAAGGTTGTCATTACTAGCAGGGTATCTTCTGCACCCACAGCCACAGGCCTTATCTTGGCCCTGCATAAGGTACTCCTGCAAAGTCTCTCTTTCAGAAGAGGCTGAATTGCACAAAGACCCTTATCTYTCTGCTAGATTGCACTGCATTTTAACAAAGAAAATGCAATGTCCCTGAGATACTCAAAGTTCAGGATTTCTCTGCAGAAATATTCCCTACATGCCTTGTTTGTAATAACTTTTGCAGCAGCTTGACTCGTGCTGGAGTTCRGGGTAGAAGATTCTTTGTGAGTGTCAGTGGCTGCCCCTGCAGTGCTGTTGTGATGAGCTGAAGCTGTGCAGGTGTTTTGCTGGAGGCTGAGGGATGCAGGAGTGGCTGTTACAATGCCTTGCAGAGGAATTGGTGACCTCTGAATGCTTCTTCCTGCAGTGCAAATGGGGAAATTGCTTTCTCAGATGTTTCAGTGCTACATGTACCCTGTAATTCTATTTATTTACCTTGAGCCAGCAGCTAACTTCAACTTTACCTACTGTTCTGCAGACTGGATAAACCACAGAGATGAAAGTCTTATCACAATATCAGATTCCTCAGATGAAGATTTGCCTTTGTTGCTGGAAATGCCAGAAAAGCAGCAGACTGAGGAAGATGATGATGATGATATAGTCATCTTAGCAGAGGTAACTTTTCATTGTTGCAGCTGCTGTGCTGTATTCATGGCCTGTATTGCCAAGTCTTGTGCCAGTACCTGATGCATTCCTCTGAGTCCTGCCTGGTTATAGCAGTCTGCTTAGGATGTCTGAAATAACAGTGAAATGATGGCATTTTGCTGGCTTAATTTTGTAATGTTTTGGGCACAGGAGGGGAGAGCCAGACTGTGGAACTGCATTGTGTAGTTTAAGTTCTACTTGATGAAGGTTGTAGCTCCCATAAARTTGTCTGTCTGAATCCAGCAAGGTAGAGTGCTTTGCAAGCTGACTTGATCTTCCATAAAATATTTTCAAACCATGCCTTATTTGATTTACAGATGTATTCTGTATGCTTTATATTCCTCTATGCTATTTGYATTCATGATGAGCTGTTGCAGGCACTGATATTTTTGCAGCATTTCATACCTGTCTTCTATTAAGAATATATTCCACTTTCCTGTTAAATTAACCAGAAGCACTGAGAAAATGGGTTGCAAAGCTGACCTTTCTGCTWTTAGTTGAAAACAGCAGCAGAGAACACTCAGGTTCTGTTGGCATACAGCAATCTGTCTGCCAGAGGCAAGAACAAGGCCAGAGATTAATATTTGGAGCTTTGGTTCCTGCCTGTTTAAATAAATTGGTGAGAACACAAATATGTCATCAGTTAGTTCTTCTTTTCCAGACTGTTTTACTGGAAGGGAAGTGAGTACTGAGGTGAGCTTAGGAAATTATTCCAATTTGAAAGTCCTGTGCATCCCCAGTTCTGCTGAAGGTTCTCGTAGCACCTGAGGACAGGCTGATGACACAGATGTGTGGGTTGCAGTTCTGTGCTTTATTAAGCATCTTGCTGAACGGACTGTTTATCAGTTTGCCATCAGAAGTTTTCTTAGRTGCAGACGTGTCTGGAGCAAGGATTCTGACATGCAGACAAGAATTCCTCCTTTCTGTTGTTGATGTCCTTTTCAGACCCCAAAGCATCAGCAGCCTCTGCGTCCCAATGTCATCAGACCTGCTGCTCCATGGCAGGGTGCAGACGCTGTGGGAGAAGGAGGATCYAAAAGTGCTGTGGAGCCTTTGAGCACAGACCTGCAGCGTTCAGCTCTGCCCTGTGAGGGAGATGGGAATAACCTCATGGTGGAGAGCAATGCTGGACCAAGCAGGGGTGAGAGTGTGGATGTTGCCTTGCAGCAGCCAGGACCATCTGAGCTGAATGGCCCCAGATCTGAACTTACAGGTAGCCAGGAGCCTGGCCCAAGTTTGCTGCCGCTGATCAAGGTGCATCCACAGCCTGCTGATAGCACAAAAATCATTAGTCTGGAGAATGCAGACCTTCCACCTCAACAGGAGGAAAGGATGGAAGCTCGGGAATGGCAAAGAAAGAACTTGGAGCCGGAGCAGAAACTTGAAGGAATAGCTGCTAAAACTACCCCGGAGCAGGGAGGGATGCAGGAGAAGGGCCAGCTGGAGCCCCGGCACTTCCCACCGCAGGAAGATGAGCCCCGGGCTGTGGCGAACGGCCGCGCTCCYCAGCAAGGGCAGCCAGAGGCAAACCCGGCGTCTCTGCAGGCGTACGGAGGGAAGGCTCCGGGGCCCGCCTTCCCCCGGCCCGAGCCGCAGCAGGACGGCATTCCCGGCCCTGCCTCCCCGCAGCCGGCACATCCCCCCGAGGAATCGGCTCAGCCGGCAGGGACAGACAACGAGCAGCCCGGGCCCGCCTTCCCTGCTCAGGGCTCGCATGAACTCGGCTCGGGGGACGTGCCAGAGCAGGGAGCTGCTGGGCAGGAGCAGGACCTCACCGCCCTGCTCATCAGAGAGACAGTAAGTATTCCCAGGGTGCCTCTGCCTCCTGTGTGTTTGGTGTTTTCAGACAGGTTTTTCAAGGTGTATGGAGTCTCACATGCTCAGAATGCACAGCTGCAAATCCTCTTTGCTTTGGCTGAGATTCAGCCGTGCACCAGGTGAGGAGCATGTGATGAACTGTCCCGGAAAACTTTTACTTAACGTGAAATAATCTGTGTCTGTTCCCTGAAAGACCCTCTTGGATCTGGTCTGGTTTTATCTGGTTCTTTCCTAACCCAACTCTGTAGAGCTGGTTTAGAATTGGATATAAAGCTAAATGAGCAAAGCTGGAACACTAAACAGTGGCAGAGGRATACAGGATGGAGTAGAGAAGTTTTAGGGACACATGGTTGAGAGCCAGGACTGCTTTCAGCTGCCTCTCCTAAAGGAGTGTGGTCCATGCCCATGTTAATGCCACCATGGTGGCCAAGGGTAAGGGTTACCCTTGCAGTTTGGATTTTCAAGCAGCAGCACCAAGGAGTAACTGGATAAGCACCATGAGGACTTGTGTATGTAAACTGCACAGGCTCCACGTGTGAAGCTTAGCATGAGGGACACTGGCTGTGACAACAGCCACCAAGGACATTTCTTATCCTTTGGTATATCCAGCAGCTTGGGCAACATGGTTTATATATGATAAATAAAGCTAAATAAAAATGTGTTGATTCATGTGTGTGATGTTTGCACACCTCTACCCTTGATTGCTAGGGAGGGCTTGTTGAATATTTTTTCTTGCAAACAGGCATATTCTTATGTGTCTGTATCTTCTACCACCACCCCATCCCCTCCAAGTCTTCCCTGCACATCCCATACCTAATTCTACTTGAGAAAACTGCAGTTGAGGAATATATTTTTTAAGTAGCAGTCTAACAAAATTCAGTTCTTTCCAAGACCTCATTGCTCAGTGCCTTTGAGATGGGTAAGAGGCTATTCTTGCAGTGTCAGTCCAGTCTTGCAAAGCAAAATACCACATGGTAGCAGTACCTGTAGAGAAACCCCAGAGAGAGCAGCAAACACTGGGAGAGCCTTCACAGAAATGCCACAAAAGGTTTGTTTTCTGTTCTGGTCTCATTGCTGGTGTGTCTGGGCTCATTGGGTGGGTGTGCATGTTGTTGGTTTATTTCCTTTTGCTTTGGAATGTTGTATTTCAGCACATAATCTGGAGCTCCTTGCTGCTCATGCTGAAGGTAAATATTCCCTTTCCTTGGGTTGAAGTTCATTCCTATGGAGCCTGAATCTCTCCTTAGGCCAGGTGCTCTTAGCTTTTCACATCCCTGCCCTCACTCTTCCTTTGAGAAAGGGCTGTTAGCAGTCATCCTGTGGAGCAAGGCTGGGTGGCTGTAAATGATCTCTTGACCATTTTGCCTCAAGTCTCAGGATTTTGTTGATTAATTATGTATAAATCCCTGTCCTGGGTGCTATGTCTGTTACACAGCTTCTCTAATACCTACACAACCATTACCTTTTCCTACTGTAGGAAGCAAGATTCCCAGATGTGAAGAAGGAATATATTGAAGAATTGATCCTCATCAAGAACTGCTATGACTTAAATGTGTAAGTATAGAGGCAAGAACCAGAGTGTGTCAAACAACTGCAGCACTTCCCCATGTCCCACCTGCCAGGGATGCTGCTTTAGAGCACATCCAGGCTGGGTCTTCAGCACTGCTTTAGTACCACAGATTCTTTTTTTTGTTCTTCTAATTGAGCTGGTTTTAAGTCCTTTCTGTTGTGCTGTAGCTTCTCTGCTTTTAAGATAATTTACTTGTTTAAATATACTGCATATAATTTTTTCTTGCCTATTACTAGGGCTCTTAAAAAGAGTGAGTGTCAGGATTAAGGTGCTAAGATGACTGCTATAAAACATAGTATGGAGATGGGTTGGTGAGTTTTGAGTTGGAGGAAATCATTCCCTCCTTCATTTCACTGGTTTTTGGACTTCAGGTAAAATTGACGCTGGCTTGGAGTCCATTATTTGGTGTCATGATTTTGGCTTTTATCCCATTTACTTGCTCAAGTAGCAGTGGTGCTGTTTGAATTCTCTCACATCACTTTTTGGGGATGGAACAGAGCAAACACATTTAAGGGCTGGTAGGATTGGTTCTAGAGATCTGATGAGGGACTGATTTTGGTCAAACTAAGCAGAAACATGAGCAAGAAAATGAAATAAAAGGAGACGAAAACTAATGTGAGGACTTGCTTTCCAAATTGCATTAACAGCTCAGAAATACCTTAATGTTCATCATGCTGGAGATTTCTGGGAGTCAAATTAGAGTCAAAAGTTTAAAAAAAAAAGTGATTAACCTTCCTGCTGAGTTGCATCATCTCCCTGCCCTTCTGGGTAGAGCTGGGGAGTGAAGGATTGCGTGTGCTGGCACCAGCAGCACCGAGGGGAGATGGTTTGAAGTAAATCACTTGTGACTGGTGTCTGATGCTTGGTGGCCTCTCTTTCTCCCTCTGCAACTGTCTCTGTTATCTCCAGCATGTCCAGACTGGTTACTGTGTGATCCAGAAATGAGGAGTAGGTGTTGGTTGCCAGAGTGTTCATTTGTGTAAACCCAATGCCCTTTCCAGCTAACTGGGGCACTAATTAAGCAGCGTTTAAGTGCGTGAGGCTTAGAATTAGTCATTGGGCCATAAGTAAGTTAACTGGTGAGGAACTAAGGGTGATCCCATCCATTGGGCACAGATTTCCTATTCTRCTGCCTGTGCTGTGAAGTTGTGTCTCCCAAGTAGGGCTTCTTGGTTAGAAAATCAGCAGACTAGAACTTCATTCTGGTCTTTCAAAAGTGCTTTCCCTGCAGTGGTGGAGCAGCTTTGGGGTGCCCACACCATTTCCTGGGTGCACCCCAGGCTGGATGGTTGTGGTGGGAATGTAGAAGACAAGCAGAGCCATTCCTTGGGGCAGTTGGCCTGTTGAAGGTGTGCATCTGGCTGCAGGACCCTCCCAGATTGTCTGAAAAAAACCTCGGGTTTGTGTCCTGGGGGGATTTAGCGAAGCCTGATGGAATTAAATCCCACTATTGGCTTCTGTCAGTCTTAATGTGTTCCTTCCCTTTTTGCTCCCAAAATCTCTTCTCTGCCATTGTGTGCCACAGACCCAGGGAGATGAAAAGGTGCTTCCAGGCTTCCCTGTAGGCCAGCTACAGTGCCTGCTCAGCGGTGCGTTACCCACTTACTGGATGATAAAGATTTCTTCTCCATATTTTTATTCCTTTAACCAAACCATCTTTTGAGTTGTCACTGCAGCTTTTGTGTGAGAACAAATGGGTCAAAGCACTGGTCAGCCTCGCTGGCAGGGTCTTTTTGATCTCCATGGTGTGTCAAGCTGAATCAGGCTTGAAATATAATAACTGAGGGTGAGTGGTTTTGGGCAGGGGTGAGGCTTTTAACCAGCTCTGTGTCCTGTGGTGCAGATATTAATGAACAGTGCCATGAATGTGGGTGTGCTGTGCAGCAGGACCCACTTAACTAATTGTCACACACTGGAGGTCAACATCCCCCAAAATCCTCAGCGTTGAAATGGCAACATGCAGGAGAGTTCAAATGTACCCTGGCTGTGCCCCAGCTGAAACCCTTTCCTTAGAGCCACSATCTGAGCTCCTTGAAGTTTGTTTTGTTGGATTAAAACAGTTATCTTTTACCAAAGGGATGGCAGGAGGTGGGAGCTGGAAGCTATTAAATGCTCAGTGCCARGATATTTGTTGTTTTCCCTGAAATGGTCTTCTTAAAACTTTCAGCTGATATGAAAGATAAGATGTRGAAGCCCCTCTTAGCAGGGTATCATCTATTCAGCTTTTGTGTGCAGGAGCATTCACACTCAGTCAAAAGCTTCTGGCTCAATATGTCAATACCTGATTAAACAAAAAGAAATGCCCCTGCTTTGAATGTGAAAGCAGAGCTAAAGTAATCATGCCTTGATAGTGGGTTAATGCTTCAAGCCAGTTCAGATTTCTTAATTAGGGACTGATTTCTGACATCAGGAATATAAATTAGCTGCAATTATTTCTTTGCTGCAGCCTAGCACCTTCTCATTCCAATAGTTCCACAAATGTTAATTGCTAAAGAGCTTGTCCTGGCTCTTTTCAGAAGGATCTTATTCTGCAGCTGGGGAAACTGAGGAGCAGCTTGTGTTACTGGCCCCAGCCAGCACAGCTGCTTGGTGAGGGCTGAGAAAAAGCTGTGGGAGCCTGGTTCAGGCTGCCTTTCAGAAGAGTTTCTGGAGTATTTGTGGCTCTCCACCAATGGGGCATTTCAAAACCCCTTGCTGAGTCTTTTCTAAGCKAAAATAATCAGTTAAACTACACTTACCTAACAGTTATGACTGTTTGTGGTAGGAACTCAGATATGCTGCATTTACAGGCCATTAGGCAAATTTTCAGCAATTTTAGTGGTTATTTTCTAAGTGCTGTTCTCACCAGACCAGTTTCTAGTGGAATTTGGGTAATGCTGGTGTGATTGCAAGCTTTGTTACAATGAAACCTGTATTCAGAGTTTGTRTTCCATGGAGATGCACATCTTAAACATGATTTTGTCTCTGCTTTAATCATGGAGTCACAGAATAGTTTGGGTTGGAAAGGCCATTAAAGATCACCTAGTTCCATCCTCTCTGCTGTGGTCAGGGACACTTTCCACTGAACCAGGTTATTCTGGCTGCTTTAATGTGAAGGTAGGCTGAGAATGGAGGCTTTGATTCAAGTTTGAATCTGTACTAGTTTATTGAAGAAGACATGACCCTTTTATGGGTTTTGTAGGGATTTTTATGGTGGTTTTTTTTCCATAGGTGATTAGTAGCTCATCCATACAAGCTTTATGTATGTAAACTTAATTATTKAAATACAAACCTTTTTGCTTTTTCTTCTGCAGCCACACAGCTGRTTATTTTTTATTTAATTCTCAGTCATTTACTTGCAGTTTGCTCTAGWCCAGGACCACCCTTGGTCCTTAAAGGGCAGGCTTTGACTGTGACCTCATAATTATCCAATACTAAAAACTGGACAAATGAGAAATGAACCTGAGCTCCCCAACCCTGAAGTAACTATATTTATCTTTTCAGACTTTGTAACTTTCTTCTGGAAAATCCAGATTACCCAAAGAAGGAAGGCAGAGTGGTTTTAAACCCCAGCAGCAGCCTGCTTGCCAGCCAAGATGAGACAAAGGCAAGTGAGAGTATCCACATCTCCTGCTGCCTCTGGGCAGTCTGTTCAGCCTGAGTGGACCTTGGGATGTCTGCTTTGATTAGTGTGTGTTTGCAGAGTGCTTGACTGAGCCTGGCTTTCACAGGAGGCCTCTGGGTATGTGTAAGGCAGCGTTAAATAGCAATAATTAGTTGCTTGTGAGATGACTTCCAAGCCTTTCCTGTTTGGCTGTGCCAGAGCTGCACAGTGTCTGCTCCTTTGCCTCCAGCAAGCCCCTCTGCCCTGCCTGCCTGTCACTGCCCCATATCAAGTGTTCATTTTGATAACTGAGACAAGAATTCCACAATCATTCTGTCATTCATCATGAAGTAGCCTTGGCCCTCGGGTCTCTCTTGTGAGCCTTTAGGCATTGCCTTGCAGCCTCCTAACTGCAAATCTCCCTACAGATGCTTAATTTTGTGCTTGAAAACATCCATTTAACAAAAAATTCTCTCTGAGCTGCACTCTGAGGGTGTTGTGTGGCCTGAGAGAGATGTTGAATATTCTTTCTACTCTTGGAAACATCTCTCTACCTTGAGCTGATAAAGTTGTTCACTCTTCATCATGAACAATTTTTGAAATATTTCTTCTTGCTGTCTCAGGCAGCCACACACCATGGTTTTAAACTACATTTTGCCTTGTGCAGGTCACCTGCAGAGGTGCCTGGGCCAGTAGGCTTTGCACCCACACTGTGCTAAGGTGCTTGGAGTTGGGTGCCTGAATTTTGAGTAGTCTTGCAGAATGCCCTGATCACTGAAAGAGCCATTTGTGACATTCCTATGTGTGTTTATAGCAGCCTTTTCATCTTTTTCGTTTTCTCCTTAGGTGCCTAAAGTGGACTACTTTGACTTTTCCAAACTCGCCCCCCTTGACCAGCGGTGCTTTATTCAGGCAGCTGATCTCCTCATGGCAGACTTCAAAATGCTGAGCAGCCAGGACATCAAGTGGGCACTGCACGAGCTCAAGGGGCACTATGCAATCACACGAAAGGTGCTCCAGTTCAAATCTGTTTTCTTTCCTGGGCTTATCTCCCCTGTCCGCAGAGAGCACTGAGATGGCTTTGGCCTTACTGTACCATCTGCTGCTGTGTGGTTATGGGTTTTATAATAATCTTCCTTTCCTTTTAAGAAATTTTAATCCATTTAGTAGGGATTTTCAAAATTTATTGGCCAGACAGAATGCTGCAGGAAGTTTTTACTTTCCCTAATAGGAGAGCTGGGGAAACATGAGCTGGCTCATGGTGGGTGATGCATTAAACTGGGAAGTGTTCCTGTGTGTTGCCACTGAAGTGCAGTATAATTGCCAATAAAACCCTGGCATTTAGTTAAATCTTAAAACATTTAGCTGCTGCTGCTGGTTAACTGGCTGGATGGAATTAAGAAGCAGCCTGAGTATCACTGTCCTGTTTTGTCTTATTATGACTTGTGGCATGAGTCCTGTATTCCTTATAAAAGAATTTCACTGTCATGGAGATGCAAAGACATTGTTTGAAGTATCAGTAAACTGAATGTCAGTGTGGGTTCAAGTTTTTGACTTAGATTGGCTCCTCTGATGTGCCCTTGCTTGAGCTTGTTTCTCTAYGGTTCCAGGACTTAGCTAAAACAAAACTTGTTGTCTGTTCTCTTGATTGATTGAGCACTGAGTATTTGAACCTCAGCTTTTTAAACAAGAATTCAAACAAGCTCTGTTTAATACAGCTGGTGGCCACTTTGATATTAACACCTGAGCTGTTATGAAGTATCATTCACCTGCTTTGTTTTTATGGAATAATTACTTTGAGTATGTAAAGCAACAAGGTGAGCAGAGGAAAGATGTATATTTGCCTCTCTTTGGAGTGTTTGTCTTTCTAGTTTTGGATCAGTCCTATGCCCATGTTTGTACTGTGCTTCAGCTTGAATTAAGTGCTCCTGCTTTCTTCCAGGCACAGGATTTAAGGCTGTATGTTGTTTTCTAGGCCTTTTCAGATGCTATCAAAAAGTGGCAGGAGCTGTCTCCTGAAACCAGCGGGAAACGAAAAAGGAGGAAAGAAATGAATCAATATTCCTATATAGACTTCAAATTTGAGCAAGGTAAATGCCAAGCTGTGTGTATTGTTCTCTCTGCATCATTATTGTAAGCAGAACTGGCTTGCAGCTGAAAGCAACTCTTGAAAGGGGATGTGGTCCCAAAAGAGCTGAATTTCTGTCAGTGGTATCTGTTTTGGAGATGCTCCTCATTAGCACCTCTGCTTGGTAAAGTGCTGTGTGAGCTGCTGAAAGTCTGCAGCTGGTGGTGTATGCAGGAAGAAGGATTKAAGCTTTGTTCTGGCTGCTTCATCCCTTTTTATTGAGCCTTTAACTCTGCTTCAGGGGATGTGAAGATTGAGAAGCGTATGTTCTTCCTGGAGAACAAGAGAAGGCACTGGAGGACCTATGACAGGCTGTCCCTTCTCCCCCCAGTGCTGCTGGAGCAGGAGTTCTATGAGCAGAAAGTCAAAGAGATGGCAGAGGTGAGTGACAGGAGCTGCTTTGATCATGTGCAAATCYTCAACAACTGTTGAAGTTTTGGCCCTAAACATTAAAAGTCTGTCTCTTACAGAAACTCAAACACTGAACCAAGTATTGAATAACTATGTTTTCCCCTTCCCTACCTGTTACACGTATCTCTTTCCAAGAAACTCCATTATAAAGGAAAGAAGCCAGCACAGAATTTCATGTTTACTTAAATAAGCAGCTGCTGCTTGTGCAAGCACCATTCTGGAGGGGAGAGTTTGCTATGAAGTGGCGAAAACTCTACTAATTAACTCTTTCCTCTAATTGTTAGCAGGCTTCTCTGCTGCTTTAGGGCTTGTTATTGCAGCTCAGTGTTGGTGGTGAGTAATGGGCAGGCCCAAGGCAGTGTGTCCACTCACTCTGCCCTCCCCAGGTTGGCAGTCCTGTGGCTCCAGAAGRGTTTGTCCTGTGCTGAGACCTGGGTGTTTTGAAGCAGAACCTGCAACACCCACTGCTGTGTTGTCTTCCTCTCCTAGGCTGAGGAAAGAGTGAACTCACAGCTCTGCACCCACAGTCCTCTCTAAAGTAGCTCCTTAAAGATCCTTGTCTCTTAGGCAGATGGATAAGGGCTCCTTTGAAACAAAAAGCTCATGTTCTCTGGAGGGGCCCATTGGGTGAGATCATCTCTGCCCATGGAAACCTGAACCCCACAAGACAGAATTTGGTTCTTTGTTCTTGCTGCCTTTGCTTCTCCCATCTGTTTTAGCTGAATCATAAATAGCTTAATGGATTGGAGGGATGGGCTGGGTGATGTTACAAGCAGACAGCGAGCCTTTTATGGTGGTTTGTGAGTCCTGAGATAAYGTAAATGAGTGGAGGGTTTGGAAAATTGCTTTATCTGTTCTGTAAATACAGATGCATGTGTCTCTTGCAGCATGCAGACTTCCTCCTGGCTCTGCAGATGAACGAGGAGCAGTATCAGAAGGTCAGTATCCATAATGTTATAAGTTGAATTCAGCTTGTGCACAGACACTGTTTTGCAGTTCCTCCTTCACAGACACTTTTAGCTCTGGAATGGTGCTTTTCTGAAGCTGCATTTCACTGTGCTGCTTTTGCTGAGCTGGCAAAACCTGTGTAGTGTTTGTTGGCTGGCTTTTAGGRAAGGTAGACAGGAGCTGAGACCAGCAAGACAGTATTGATGCATGTAATGATCGGTAGTAATTCAGCTTGTACCTTCACTGCTCAGAACAAACATTGCAACAGAATAGCATCAGGTTTGCTCTCATTCTTGCCATTATGGCTGTTTCAAACAGATCCACTGTTGTTGGAGCTTGGCCAGTGAGAAGGCCTTCCTTGTTTGCAGAAAGAATTTTTTAAAAACCTGAAAATCAGCTCTTCTGCTTCAGAGAAAGTGTAGAGAACAGTTCAGCAGCTGTGCATTACTTTTTGGTTTCAATGTTCATTTCCTTTTCAAACTTTGGAAAAGTGGGCTATACTTACACTTTTTAGCAGTGGCAAACTTCTCCACCCCCACAGTTAAGAGGCCAAGACAGGGTCTGCCCAGGCAGATGGTAAATGTTCCTTTAGAGGGTAACAGATCTGAATCTTGGTTTTCCCCATGAGAGTGGTGTGCACACTCAAGCTGCTTCCCTGTGACTGCAGCTTCCCAAATCCAAAATGCTGCTCTGCCTGTGAGCTAAGAATTATTAATCACTGCATGTTCTGTAGCTTTTTGGAACCTGTCATCAGGACATGTAGACACAAAGCGACTTAAAACTGCGTTTCTGATTGCACTTAGGGAATTTGAACCACCAAATAGGATATCTAATGCAATGGTGTATATCTGTAGCTGTTTTTTAGCATTAATGCTGGCAGTTTTTTCTGCCTTGCAGTTGTGTGTGTGTTGCTATAGCTGTTGATGTTTTGATGCTGTTCCTCTGGTGGCTGCAGGACGGACAGATGATCGAGTGCCGCTGCTGCTACGGGGAGTTTGCCTTTGAAGAGTTGACTCAGTGTGCAGATGGTCACTTGTTCTGCAAGGAGTGCCTAATTAAATATGCTCAGGAGGCAGTTTTTGGCTCTGGGAAGGTAAGGATTTCACAACTGGACAAGGGGGAAATGGGTAATTGCTGTTGGGAGATGACATTGCTGTTTGTGTAGTGCTGTTACTTAAAACAGATGTAACTGCACTTCCTAGGAAATACTTTAATGGAATGGTGTCCCGAAATCCAAGTCAGTCTTGCCATCAAGTGAAGCCAACAACTTCACAATGTGATCTTTGCACGGGATTTCAGGGTTACTAACCTCCTTTTTTTTTTTTTTTGCTTTATGCTTAGCAATTTTATTGTTAGGAAAACTTTATACAAYGCTCATAGTAAAACAATAACTTGTTTGGCTTTTATTTTCTACTAAATAAACCAGTGGTATCTGCACAGAGAACAATTATCTCTGACTTGGCCTGTCTCCCTCTACCTGAGAGTGTTTGTCCTTCATAATATCTCTGTGATCCCAACTTAATTGGGGGGTTAGTTCCTCTATGGTACTACTAACCTYCTTGGTCTCTGATTTAGCTAGCAATTATCCTGGTACTTAGCTGAGTTACAAGCAAGTCATTAACCTGCTCTGAAGTGTCTGCTCCTTTGCCTCAGGATATGATGCTCAAACTATGGGATGCTGTTGTACTCTGGAATCCATTTCATGTAAATGTATAAACTGGCAGCTGTATTTTATATGACTTTATTGAGAAGAATGTAATGTGTGAGTGCTGGTTCTCAGCAGAGACTGAACAATAATAACAGGCTGATAGATGGTCACAGAGAACTTGGAGTGAATTGTGATCCTAGCTGGCAACAGCACCTTCCTGCCCAGTGCTTGTTTGAGGCCTGATTTGTTTAATTACCCTTGTTCTTTTGGTAGTGAGCCCGTTTTCTGGCAGTCAGGTGGATTTAGATGAGATCTTGAGAAAAAACTTTTGTTATGGGGCACTGGCACCGGTTACCTAGAGAAGTTGCAGATGCCCCATCCCTGGAAGTGTCCAAGGCCAAGCTGGACAGGGCCTGGAACAAGCTGGGATAGTGGAGGCTGTCCCTGCCCATGACAGGGACTTAGAACTGGATGATTTTTAAAGTCCCAAAACCCAAGTCATTCTGAGGTCTGCTGACTTCAGCCCTTGCTCTGTCTGAGCAAGGCTCTGCACTGGAAATGCTCTTTGCTTGGAAATGTTCTGGATCCTGAGTTGCTCTTTGCTAATGTCATACTGAACCTGAGCCCTCTTTCCAACCCCAGTCAGAGCTGAGCTGCATGGAAGGCAGCTGCACGTGTTCCTTCCCCACCAGTGAGCTGGAGAAGGTGCTYCCTGAGAACATCCTCTGCAAATACTACGAGCGGAAGGCCGAGGAGGAGGTGGCTGCTGCCTGTGCAGATGAGCTTGTCAGGTGAGTGTCCCACAGAGAGTGCTGCACTTACTGCTGTGCAAAATTGTTCCCTGGAACTCTACTTTTGTGCTGACTCTGAGATAGGTAGCTTTTAAAGAGCTGGATTATAAATTCAGTGTTCTGCCTTCCCAGGTCTGTTTTTATTCTGCCTTTGACTAGGAGCAGATTAAAATTCAATAGACTTGTCTCCCCCAAGACTTGCTTGCCAGCTCTGTGCTGATCCACTAAATTACATGGTCAAAAGCAGTGCTGAGCATATAATATTTTGATTGCAAACGGGGAAGTGATTGAAGAAATATGAGCAAAAAGGCAATAGTCAGCACATCCTGGCAACAGGCAATGGGTTGGCAGCCTTAGCAACTTCCATGCAGCTATTTGACTAAATCAGCTTTCAGCAAAGCTGTGTTTGGCACTCTGCATTAATGGCATCTTGTTTTGGGCTACAGGTGTCCCTTCTGTAACTTCCCAGCTCTACTGGACAGCGATGTGAAGCGGTTCAGCTGCCCCAATCCCCGCTGCAGGAAGGTAACTGGGGCTTACTTCACATTTGGTCTCTTCTGGAGTGTTGGGCAGGAGAGCTGGGAGGACAACTCACCCTTCCTAGTAGCATTATCTCATGTGACTGCATAGGGCAGCAAAGTATTTGCTGGATCCTACTGATCTTCTATAAAATTGGGTGCCTGGACAGGTGAATTTCAGGGCACTGTTGATAGAGGAGTCCTGTCTTTTCTTGGAAAGATGTTGGCTAAAAAAGCCTAATGGTTAAATTCTGTTGTCTGGAGAAGTTGAAGTTGCTAGCACTGAACTCTGGTGTGAAAATCGAACTTACTTTAGGGGAGAAAGCTGTGTGTGAAATATGCTTAATTCCATTTCAGATCCTGATCTCCAGATAGGTTTTGTTAACATCTACCCTTCACAATGGGGAAAGGAATGTCCTGGTGTTGGGGCAGGGAGGTTTGCTAGGCACTAGGTGGCAATGTTGATTCACGTTTAAATCTTAGGTTTTTTCTAACTGTTTTTGCAAAAGCCGAGCTGTTTTCAAAATGTACATATGTCAGCAGTAAAAAACAGAATTTGGGCTTGAAAAACATGAACCCTTCAATGGGCAAAATGAATTGAAGTCGCTTTTTCCCTAAAATGTGTAATGCAGCAGAGTGATCATGTAAGAGGGATCAGTGCTGAAATGTTCCTTTCCTACTGCTTCACTGTTTCATTTCCTTCCTAGCGTACTGCCTGTCCCCCCGTCCCCCCCCCGGGGTTACAGCATTCCAGTGGGCTGGATTTCTGGTTTCCTGGACAGCTTGTGTTGATTCATTAGCTGAAAATCTGCTGAGTAGCTTTGTGCTCTTCTTAGAAGTCTTTAACGACTTCAGGATTTGAAGTCRAGTGTGAGGAATTTGGATAGCAGGATGTGGTGTCTCAGCATCAGCTGCAGTGGTTCTTCATATTCCTGCTATCTCCTCTCTCTCCAGAATGAAGAATTTCAGTTAATGCTCTTGCTTGCAGGAAATGGTTGCCCTAAGGGAGGAAAGGGCTAATCTAGGGAGCTCCACAGAGCTTGGAGAGGATGCACTGGCTTTGCTAGCAGTGCCTCTGGCAGACTTGCTGGTGGTGATGACTGATCCTGGAAGGAGTCCCTCTCTGGTTGGAAGGAGTRCTCTCACGCAGCTGAACCTAAAGCAAGGGGAAGTGTGGAAAGGGGAAGGTCAAAATGTATCTCTGCAAAATCTCAGAGTGCTTTGAGGGTGGGGAGAGCAGGACCAGATTGTGGACCTGTTGTATCCCTGTGCTCCATCACCTCGATCCTTTGTCTGGCTTTGGGAGTTTGTGTTCATACCCTCGGGGTCTCCATGAAATCTTGCAGGGAGGTTCATTCCTATTTGGGCCAACTATGCTGTAAAGCAAGTGATGTGAACCAGCTGCAAGCCTTCACTTTGGCTCTGTGTCTGTGTGCTGGGCTGAACAGTAAGAGCTCTACACATACCCAGGTCACTGCCTGTGCATCTCACCTGTAGTTCCAGTCATTTGCACCTTGCAGGGGCCAAAATGTGGCTGATTKTAACTTGAGCAATGGGCAGAGCTGCCCTGCCTCTGTGAGTGCCCAGCTGCACGGGGAGCATGCAGATGAGCTGGCACCATCTGCCAGGGCCACTGTGGCTCCAGCTGTGTGGCATCAAGTTTGACTCCTGGGTAGGTGGCCAGGGCTTGAATTTTAATATGACAAACAGCAGGGTAGAGGAAAAGCTTAGTTAATCAAGGAAAAAGACCAGTTATCTCCAAGCCACCCTACAATGCATTCTGTGTGTGTGCAGTCTGAGCTGGTGCTGGGGCAGAGGCAGCTTTCACTCAGATTTGGCTGAGTATTGAGGTTTTGCTGACTGCACATGGAGCCAGGCTTCCTGGTGACAGGAGGGTTTTCCAGGCCTCCATCTTGGAGGGATCCCTGCATGGAAGCAGTGCTCAAATTTCACATCTCTAAGGATGCACATTCCTCCTCTCAGCACTGCAGAGCAACCCAAAACTGGCAACTGTAGTAAAACAAGGAAAGGCACATGTTGCTGGCTGAGTTGTGCAGCACTGGGAGATGAGGGTGCACTTCTGCATGGTGGGGGAAGTGCTGTTTTCCACCAGAAAAGGAAGTCCATCCTCTGTGCTCAGCCTCCCTCCTCCCAAGACCCCACACTGTTGAAGACAAGGCTTTTGTTCCCAGCTGCTGCTGCSGGCCCTGGCGCCGTGTTGTGGGAGAGGGAGATGGTTTCCCTTCTTTGCAGTCTCAGCACAAAGCACTGCAGGGCTTTCAGCCAGCAAGAGATGGGGAGCTGAAAGCTGCYGTTGCCATGGAAATAATGCATGCACGGAGCAGCGGAGAGCTTGAAACCCCCAGCACTCCTTTCATAGCCAGGCCACATTGCAGGGACTTGCATTTCCAAGAGTTTGCCTTAAAACTCCTTTTCACAGCATGGAATTTTTATTGCTTTATGGTACCCAGTTGTCTGGGTCAGTGTTGGCTGGGTGTAAGAAGTGATGGTGTGGGATGGCATTGTCCTTGGCTTGGGTAGCTGCCATTCCTGTGCATCCACAGTGGGTTTAGGGACTGCCTTGAGCATTGATGTGCCTATCTCAGATGGATACAATTTCTGCTCTTTCATCTTCAGCTTAGGCTCTCTGGCCACCAGCAATCCTCATGTTGTTTTAATTAGCAGCACTGAGACTTTGTGTTTTAGGGCACGCCTTATTAAGCCRTTCTGTGTCTCAGGATTGATTCGGAGGTGCTGGCTGGGAACAGATGCACCCAGCTGCTTTTAGCCTTCATTTGCTGCTGGAAGTGGGGCAGGTTTAAACTTGCACCGAGCTGTGCCTGAACACAGCCACTCTTAGCAGGGCACCACCAGCACCGGTGGCGAGCATGAGTCGCACCGAGCGGTTTGCATGGCTCTGAGAGGAGGGGTCTTGCTGAAATAAATTACTCCTTGATCAMCAAGACCTAAATTTGCAGGAGGTGGTGAGGGGGATCCTGTGACACTGTGATCTCTGTACCTGGTACAGCAAGGCACATGCAGCTGCTTGTGGTTCAGAGGTGGGTAACACTGCTTAGGAGTGTTTTATGGAGTGCAGGGGGAACTGTTTGTGTAATCCAGCACCCAGCAGCAGGGGATGTGTTCAGGATGACACAGCTGTCCAAGGATGTCATCCAACACATACCACAGGGCCCATTACTTCTTTGCTAAAGGCTGGGCCATGCTGCCCWGAGCTGCCCTGCCCGACTCCAGATGTGCTGTGGATATTTAGGCTTAAACTGTATCAGGATTTGTAGCTGGCAGGGTGCATGTGCAACATGGAAAARAAGATTGTCCTGGTTGGAGAAATTGAGCTTGTCCAGAATGCCTCAGAGTAGGATATACATATGGAGAATTACTTAATTCTCCTTGTTTTGCAACATGTTTTCCCAGCTGTTGAAGTCTGCTGTCTCATTCAGCTTCCTGACAGCAGCACAAACATTTTGAAAGTCCCGTGGCCCCATCTCATTCTCTGTTCAGACATTCTTATTGCTATTATCCGTATGTTTTTCCTTGAGCCTGTTTATTTGGATTTGATTGTTACTTGGAGCTTAGCCCCACAGCTTTAGTACAGAGCAGAGCTGAAGGTGGCATTTGCTGTGGCAGACCCCTCACTAACTTATTTTTGGTGGCAATGACCTCAAGTCCCAGCTCCTGTTTAAATTCCCATCCTCTCTGTCTGTTAAGMAAATTTGCTGGGACAAGGAAAAGAGGGAAGTGTGGTGAGGATGACCTTGTTACAGAATGGTTTGGGTTGAAAGAACCCTTAAAGACCATTSATTTTCACACACACACCYTCCCCCCCCACCATGGGCAGGGACATTTTCCACTAGACCAGGTTGCTTAGGGCTCTATCCTGGCCTTGAACACTTCCAGGGATAGGGCTTGGGAATGGAGCACTCATGCCTGTGTCTGCTTGGATCTGGAGACCTGTCTCCCTGTGTCCATGTCAGCAGAATTCTCTAAGCCATCTCTTCATGGCTCTGCATCCCCAACACCTCCTGCTCTGGAGCTCTCTGCTGCGCCCTTTTTAAACTCGCAGCACGCATGGGAACTCTCTGGGCTCTCTCAGTGCCAAAACCACAACAAATGGCGAGTTTCCGTCTGTCAGCCCGGCTCAGGCTCTCCACGGCTGGGCAGGCGATTTTCATTTTTCTTCCATAAAAGGACATTGAGGCTCGGCTGCAGCCGCGGGGCCGGGGCCGAGCCGCGGGCAGGGCGAGCGCGATGCTATCGGAGCCTCCTTCCCTATCTCCGCACAGGGATGGGCCCGAGGGAGGGACCAAGGTCCAAGGTGGGGTTGAGGTGATTGTAGGCAGCAGATAACACCCCAGTAGGTTTTACTGCCAGGTTCTAAAGGGAGGTAGATAACAGGAGAGAGTTTGTGGTACAGCAAACCTTAAAAGTACAGTCCCGTGGAGGACGGGCACGTGTGCTGAACCACGTGGGCTGTGCCATCGAGGTGGGGAGGGTCAGAGTTGCCTGGGGAGTGCTCAGGGCTGGGAGATCTTCTCATCCCAAGATTTATGCTGGGCAAGCTGCTTATCCTGGGAGGAAACTGCAAGGGGAACAAGGGAAGGCCACATGCTGAGGGTGGTGTCTTACACCTTGATTTTTGCTGTGTGCCTGGAATGGGCAGGAGCAGTTGCAAGAATTGAGTGGWAAGCAGTCAGTTGGTCCTAAATTCCCCTTTCCAGAGAAGGAGCCCCAGATCACTGCTTGCCAACTTGTCATCCTTTGAGACACATAGGAAAGGGCTGTGGAAGCTCTGAGAATACCCCACCTGGAAAGAGGGTMGGAGTGGGCTGGGTTAATTGCTGTGGTGGGGTGGAGAGACTCCATCAGTGGGAGCTCAGGTGCTGCTGCTGCTTTAACAAGGTCAAGTCTATTTATGCAKTGGTATGTGGAAATGCTTCACTTGATAAATGAGTCTGACAGGAGGAGAGGGTGAGGCCCAGCCTGGAAATGGACCTGAGGAAAGAGGTCAGATTAAATGGGGTATCTGTCTCTTGCAGGGAAAAAAAAAAAACCTGCTGAAAGCAGGAACTCAGACTAGTCCCTTTAAAAATGGACTGTGTAAGTCAGTGCAATTTTGAGCAACAAAGCTTACTCCTTGTAAAAATAGCTTGCTTTCTGCCTTGTACAGCAATATCCAGTCAGTGAAAAGCCAATTGAAAAGGCTGTTCACTGACCAGTGAGTGCCTCTGTGTCAGGTCCATACRAGGTAGCAGTGCTACCTTCCATTCATAGCTTTGTCCTTTGCTGGGGAAAGGTTCAGAAGTAATAAACTGAGTACAGCTTCATGTGGAGATGGAAATTTAAGCTCCAGCTTCTTGTTCAACCTTTTGTCCCTGGGCAAAGGGAGCCTGCAACTATTTAGACAAAGGAAACACTGAGAGAAGCAGCACACCTGTGGTGATCAGTTCTGATTTATGGTGACTGTCTTTGGAGGTAGGTGATGAATTCCATGAGGAATTGGATAAGAACACCCTGAGTGGGTTGTGAAAGACAGTTGGCTGCCTTAAATGTGGAGAATTGGTGGAGTGGCCTTGTAGCCAAAGTCCTGGGGCTGGAAGGACCCTGAAAGCTGTAGTTGTGCTGAGGCTGAGATGAGTTGGCAGCTTTGCCATTTCCTCCTCAATCCCTTTGAAAATGAAAGGGACAAGAGAGTTTTCTTCTGTCTCATGCAGACAAGAGTTGGAGTAATGTAACATAGTCACCCTAACGACAGGGAGAAACCCTAAATCTCTGTATGGACCAAAGTGCTCAGATTCTTTCATTTGTTTGATTTTTAAACAGTGAAGCAGCTTTGCTCAGTCACTTGTGTGTCCCCACAGCAGGGTAGCAGTGCCACCGAGTGTTCTGGGACTGCTGTGAGCTCAGTGCAGGTCCTTTCACATCAGTTTAAGGTTAAAACCCTGCCTGGTGTATTTGCAGAGTGTTGGAGCAGGGTTATCATTTTGCTGCTGCAGTGGAAATGGATGTTGGAGGGGATGGAAAAAGGCTGTTCCCAAGGCAAATTAAAAACATTGTTCTGACCTTACTCAAGAAGCTGTATCTTCCTTCTCTTTCCTCCCCCTCACATTCCTGTCGTAGTAATCACTGATCTCTACCCTCAGCTTCATCTGCCACAGCTAACCACTTAAAAAATGCACTTAAAAAACCCCATACACCTAACTTTGCTGTACCTTAGTGCTTCCAGGACAGAGTTATCTTTGAAGGGGTGTGAGTCAGCAGCAGAGGTTTGGAATAGCATCGAGTCAGGGCACTGATGACTTCTTGGGATGGCCTAACCTGGGGCAGGGAGTGTTTAGAGGTGTTTTGCTTCTCCTTTCTGTTTGCACATAAACAGATTTCAGCAGATGACACAGCCATCAGACTTCCTGAGCTAACACAAGGCTGCTGCAGATGATGGCCATTCTGGAGGCTGTCAGTGGAGTTTGTTTCCTAATTTGGTCACAGTGTGTTCAGGGCTGGCCTGCTTTCCTTTTTTCTTTTTTCTTTTTAAAAACACCCATCCTTTTCTCTCATTGTTGTGGAGGGGAAGCTGTTTCTATCTGAGAACCTCCAGCTTCTCTCACTTCCTGTCCACAGAGGAAGTGATACTTGAAAGGCCCAAACCACCATGCAGTTCTGAAGCTGWTCTTTCCTTTCTTTTTTTTTTTATCTTCCTTTGCCATTCTTCTATGAGTTAATCTCAATGCTGGGTTTTTATGCTTTCTGGGTAGTCATCCAAGCCCTTTGTGCTGGAGGACTTTGGAGTAGTTCTGTCAAGTGTCAGAATGAGCTGTGCCACAGTTAAATTATAACATTGATTAGCTTGATTTATTGAAATATATATTTCAAGAGGGAGTGACGTGTGYGATTTTAGATAATGGAAAGAAGAGCACATGTGTTGTTTTATACATCATCCCTCACAAGAGGCCTGGTACCTGTAGGAAGCTGTAAATGCCAAACAGGAGAGAAGACCTTTCAGAATGAGTTCAGTTGTTCAGTTCAGTTACAAATCTTCCTGCAGAAGATCCCTGCTTTTCAGTGTTGGAGAAGAGTCAGCCCCAAACCAGCCACCTTCCTGGCATGCAGAGATGCTTCAGCCCTTCCACTCTTCATGTGAGTTCTCATTCAGCAATAGGAACAGCCAAGGAATCATCACCAAGCCTATAGGCTCCTTTATTGCTTTGGTTCTGTGCTGGGCTTAGCAGGAAAAGGAGAACATAAAAGGTAAAARACCAAGTTCCCAGGTGATGCAGTGAGGATGCAGTTCCAGCAGCTTTATTCAGTGTCATGGGGAGGATTATGTGCCTTGGGGGGGRGTGAAGCTGTTGCTCTCAAGGGAGCAGCTGTCGGTCAGAGGAAATTCCCAAGCCTTGGAAGCTTGGGGAAATGCTGGGTTACCTGTTCAAACCCAGCTCTATTTTGGGTTCACAGGACATGTCACAAACAGCTCCAGCAGAGCCTGGGGTTAAGGTGTGGCCAGAGCAGATGGATTAGTGGCATTAAAGGTTTGGCTGTAGATGGGCAGGTACAGGCTGGTCTCAACAGAAATTCTCTGCAGAGAGGAAACTTCAGTGTGTGTCATGTGTGGGATCCCAGGTTAGCACTGACCTCTGAAACATGAGTAACGGGGAAATGGGAACACTGAGTGGTGAGGCAGCAGGTTTGGAGGGGCAAAGGGAAGGTGAAACACAAGTTTACTTCTAATTTAGTAAAAATCACCTCTGTGTGTCATTCCTATTTGCATATTATCCTCTAATTAGCCATGACTGATTCACCCACCACTTCCACCTGAAAGGAATGATGTGGTTTGAAGTGCATGGTTTGTAATCTCAGTAGGCCAGCAATTCTCTTCCTCTTCTCCTCTCCCCTTCCAATGTCCCCCAAAATGCATTCTCTTATTGCTTTTAACCTTCAAGCCTCTTTTCTTCTGCTCTCTCTGTTACTACTCTTGCATTATTAATGGACTGTAGCAACTCAGCCAGAACACTGACATTACTAATTACTACTTGTACCAGAGGAATGGGGAGCAAGATAGAAACTGGGTCAGGAAATGTTGTCATCATAAAATGATAGCATCAGAACTGGAGAGCAGAACTGTGTGTATGGGCAGGTTTGCATTGGAAATGCCTCCTTCACCCTGGAGCACACCTGGGCACACTTACCATGCACAACTTCTTTGCTTATTTGCTGCATGCAGTTGGGAGAAGCATCTTACACAGAAGGGTTAATGGACCTGTAATTTCCAGCAGCAGAGAATTGGAGTGATGGGTTGTGTTCTGCCTGGCAGCGCTTCAAGCATCACAAAATTCACGTGTGCCTCGTTGCTGTAGCAGGAAGCCCCTTCCCCTGTTGGTGTCAAAGGCTGAGGAAGCAAAGTGGCTGCGTTTATTTTTGCATTCAGCGAGAGCCCGTCGTGCTCAGTGCGTTCAGATTGTCCTTGGTAGCACCAAGGGCATCCCACAGCAGCAAACAGCTCACTCTGCTCCATGTGAGAGAATACGGCTGCTATTAAGCCAGAACATTATTTTAGGGATGCAGCAATTAACCTGTGAATATTGGGCATGAGGAATTGCTTGCTTCTGGTTAATGGAGCTGTGCCTCTTCACTCAATTGGGCAAAGCATCCTCTTGGGAATCTGGCATCCCTTGGAGGCCTGGTGTGAACAGTTGTCTGTTGTGTTAGCTTTCCCCTTGAAAGGGGGGCACGTGTGAAGATGGCAGTGTCATTGAGTGTAAAATGTGTTGACTCTTATGGTAAGTGACAGTCAGAGAAGGTCATCTCTAAACACACACCATCGTCTTTGAACAGTCACAACAGCTAAATTGCATTGGTCAGCAGTAAACTACAAACCCAGCAGTGATCAGAGTGTGCTGGCAAATGACAAGTMCCCCTCCCAAAAACATGCTTACAAAGAAAATGGACAGACCTGAAGGCTGATCCCTCCCAGAGGCATAACTTCAGTTGCTAGTGATGAGAGCACATCTCTGGGTGAAATGTCTGGCTCGAGGTGGCAGATTCCCCAGAAGTCTCTTGGAGACAACAAAGGGACCATGTGTGTCTTCCTCTCTGTGCTGCTGGTCCCAGAATGTGACTGCCTGCCCGTGCATCAGGTGGGGGCCCTGTTCTGGATGGATGTGGGGAAGCATCAAAGCAATCAGGGCTCAGTCCCTGCCAGGCATCTCCATGAGCTCAAATCTGCTTCAYTGACATTCCCAGGGAGGCGGGAGGCCAGCGCAGGAGCAGCGTGACTCCCTCACAAGTCAGATGGTAACTCACACAAAGCCAGCTCGATATTTAGGCTGGGCAGACTTGACAATATCCCCTTTCAAAGATTATCCGTTAAACTGTCCTCGTCACACATCGCCTTTGGCGCCTGCCTGAGCCTTTTGTAGGGATGAGCAGTATTTAAAAGAGAGGCTGCCTGCTCTAATCTCTGCTCTGTGGGCTGTAAAACCCATCCTGCTGTAGCTCGCCAACTTTATTTCTCTTACTGATGGTAATAAGTGTAGGGCTCTTAAATCCTGGCTCATGTTTTATCCGTGGTGTTGGTGGGGCTCTGTTATCTTGAAGCAAGCCCAGAGCAGAGCTTTGCTGGTGCATTTGAGGGAGAGCAGACATTCCCATGAAGTGGGAGCTGGTGATAGGCAGTAATTTCTACTGTATTTAATAAAGCCATTTTGAAGSTGGAGAGGTCTAGAGTTTACAATCCCAGTGTACTCTGTTTTTAAAAAAAAGGCAAGTATAGATTTGCAACTAAAATTGAGCATTGTCAGTGAGGCAAGTACTCTGTCCAAAATTTCATGTGCACGTATTTAATTAAAAGGCAAGAGGGTTAATGAAGCTTTGAGTGCATAAGGCCTCATTCCCTGAATTTAATTTTCTTTAATTGCTCCAGAGATTGAAATTCCCAGCTGTGGTTGTCCCCTAACATGTGAATTAAGGAACCGGAAAGGGACAATTTGATTTGTCTCATTCAGTGCCAACTTCTTCCCCTTTGACTGAATTTTCATCTTTTTGGTTGAAAGGGGACTAGTAAAAATCCTAACATCAGTGTTTCAGCTTTGTGGTAGAATTGGCAAAGCTGTGACCTGTTGATACTTTGGACACTGAGGCTGAGCTGAAAAACAGGGAGTGTTTGTGCAGATTGTGTTCCTCTTCCATTATGTGTTGCAGATCACGAGTAAATACAGTTTTTATTCTTTTTCCTCCCCAATACCTGTCATCTTATTCAGGATTGGTGGGGTTAAGTCAACAGAATTGCATGGCACAGCCCCAGTCAAACCAGCCTTCATTAGTGTGCAGTTTCAAAATTTAAAAATTTTAAAAGGATGGTTTGAGGGTTTGTTGCTTGTTTGTAGGGGTATTGGAATCGTGGTCTAAGCCCTCTGTGAGTGTCAGGGTCTTTTTGTGTGAGCTCATAGTCCAAGCTCTGTCCAAGGGCAAGACAAAAATCTAAAATGCAGCAGATTCATGGACTGTTGAGATAATCAGTGATAGGAAAAACCTGTTCCTGACTTCATTATAAAAAAGCTGATGTCCCTTGCTGAATGCCCTGTATGTTGTGTGTTAGGCCTCTGTTGTGGCAGTTGCTTGTGGATATTCCGAGGCTGCTGTACATTTTTGTGTCCTAATGGGCTTGTTAGCAGCTATAGCCTTGRCTGGGTGGTTAATAGTAAAGGATGCTTCTAGCAGCAGCAGAGGACATCAGGGGTTAATTTAATGCACACCTAACACTGGAATAACAGCAGCAGCAAGTGTTTGGGGTTTGCCTTTTGGAGGTCTTAGCTGTCAGAAATCCTTGGGAAAATATGTAGTAACATCCCCTTGATCTGGTGGARACTTGCCCTAAGCCTCCAGCACGTAGTACTGATAGATAAGCACCCTCTGCCTGAACAGGTATTTCAGAGCTGTTGGGCTCTCCCAGGTGGCTGCAGCTAAGCTGTGTGTTTGTGCTGGTTCCTGCAGTGCTTTTGGGGGGATTGTTTTGGATGAACTGTGCTTTGCTCTCAGGAAGATGTCCTGTCCCTCTCTGATGCTGTGGGACCCTGCAGGGGCACCTGCCCCAGTCATGGAGCTGGTGGGGTGTGAGGCTGGCCCTGGGGATGCGCATTTGATTGAGATAGACCATTAACCATCCATATCCGTTGAGTCTCTACCTCAATCTGTAAAACCATTTGGATTTTAAAAAATTAATCATTTCCTGACATTCTTTCACCCATCCTTATTTCCAGTCTTTCACCCATCCTTATTTCCAGTCAGCCTGCTCATCTTCATCTAGGGTCAGCACAAATTCCCCTCTCAGATTTGCACTTCTGGCCTGGAGGAATCCACCTTCTTTGCTGCTACCCAACGCCTCTCCTGTGCCCTGATGGTGTGAGTGCCCTCTGCCCTGCTGAATAAGGAATGGCCAGGTTGGAGTGCTGGGGTCAGGAGCTCCAGGGCCCGCCCCGTGCGCGGCCGCTCCTCCCACCATGGGCTGGGGGAGCAAAGGTGATGCTTTAAGTGGTCTCTGTGCTGCTAGCATGGTAAACAGAGCAGATGTTTCCTGAGCCAGGGGAGCATTAATGGAATGCCTTGGCCCTGGCTGATGTAAAACATGGCAGCGAGTTTTGGGGATGAGGTCAGCGGGACTGAAAGCCGATGCGAGTTTAATGTCGAGGCTGCCTCTCCGAGCCCAGGGGTCAACTGAGAGAGCTGTGGCTAATGGAAAGGCAAGTACACTTGTCATAAATCAGTGCCAAAATGCTGAACAGGCATTGCTGTTGCTGGGTGCCACAGCCAGGGGTGGTTCTGTAACCACCCATGAGCTCTTGTTCCTCACTGGGTGTCCTTAGTGTCTGTGTTTGATTTTAGAAGGGACAAAGAGGCTAAAAATGGAAGGTTTGGGGAAAGCTTTACCTCCATGTACTGTGAGAGTCCTGCATGCCTCACCTGCTTCACTCTGTTGTTCATGGAATCCTGTGGCTGCTGCATCCCGTCCATGTGGGGAATGCCAGGAGGGCAGCCAGGATATTGTTGGGATACCATTTTAAACAAGTTGACCTCGTGGTCAGAGGAGATGGATGTTTCTGCTGTGAGGTTGCTAGGAAATCCTGAGGCATCAGGAGGCAAAGCAGGCTTGGCACTGCTTAGAGATCATGTGTTTTTTTAAAAACAAACGAGTCTTGTAAAAAGTAAAGAGCAGCATTTTCCAAGACAATGAGAAATCAGTTTGCTCTCCAACCAAGCAGCGCATTTCCCGTGAAGCTGGATGCTGCAATGTGCCATTTGCCAACAAGATAAGATGGCTGTATTTGTTCAGTGATTTATCCCCTGTGAAGCCAATCTGAAAGAATGCTTTATTGCTCTATTTATTTTTTCAAAAGAAGCTTCTTTGACCTCATTTTTTTGTGTAGGGAGCATGCATGCCTTTAAGCTAAATCTCAAAGCCTGGTCAAAATTGGGGTCTGTCTTTAGGGTTGAAGCTTGAAACACAACATCCATGATGCCATTCAGAAGCCAAGAGGTGAGCAGCTCTCCCTCAGGCTTTTTCTGATTGAAAACCTTGTACACACCAACAAAGCCAGTCTGCAGCTTAAAGGGTTTGGGTTTTTTCCTTTCTGGGTCCTCCTTTAAGGGCAGAGGTTGAAACAAAACAGATGCTCTTGGATGGTGTCTCTGCTCTTAGAGGCAGTTACTGTATGAGGACTTGGCTCCTGACACGTGAGGGGAAGATGCTTCCTCCTATTTGTGGACGGATGTCAGGCTTAATAAAAATCCCCAATCTGAAAGGGCCAGATGATCCCCCTGAGTSAGAGGTATCAGTGCTGTTACTGCATTACCCCCACCCTTCGTTCGTTTGTGCAATTATCCATGTAAGTAAAACCTGAAAGTGCCTCCTTGCAGCACGTTGTCCCCAAAGAAGGGAAAGGATTGCAGCTGTTGGAGTGGCCTGTGGAGAGAGGGATGGATTTTTCAGGTAGCTGGAAGCTGTGCCAGGTTGGGTGTTTGCTGGTAGCCTGCTACTATATTTAGTTTTTCTTGGCCTCCTGAAATGAGGGCATTGAACCTTTCTAGATATGGAGATAGGCCCAGCACCAGGCAGCCCTGAGCATGGCTTGCCAACTTCTGAGCTTTGTTGTTTAGAGCCTTGGTCCTTCACTGTTCTGTGTCTGGGGTAGAGGATAATGAGATGAGGTTATGTGAGCAAGAGCTGGTTTTGTAGCTGTTCTGTCTGCAGGTAACAACTGGGGTGTTTTTTAAGAAAAGCTTCTGTTTTGAAGGGTTTTATTGTCCTGAAGCTTTAACCCTTTGTGGTGTTTCAGGTGTGCAGAGTGAAGAACAGGTGCTTTGCAGGAGTTATTGGTTGCCTTTTCCAGTTTTGTACCACAAACTAGCATGCAGATACTTTCARACACAAATTTCTTATACTCTGAGATCCTTTGAATAATTTTAACCTACCTACCCATGTAGTTTAATGAAACATTTTTTTCTTCTTGGAACTTTATTCTGGTTGCAGCTGTTGTACAAGCTATAGATTTCTGGATTTGTCAGAAAACCATGACTTCAGACCACTGGGATTTCGGTGGGTGGGTGAAAGTGCTAACAGATTAATGAGTCTCACTTAGCATCTCCATCTGCCAGACTAAACTGTGTTCTGCAAAGGAGACTTAACACAGCTGGTTTGAGCTGGTCTCTGGAAGCAAAGCATCCTTTACCTAGTCCAGGCTCACCCCTGGTATAACAAACCAAGCACTGCAGTGTCCTGGGTATAATTGTATTTGCCCAGAGAAGTTGTGGATTCCCCACCCCTACAAGGCCAGGTTRGACAGGGCTTGGAGCAGCCTGGGGCAGTGGAAGGTGTCCCTGCCCAGGTGTCCCTGCCCRTGACAGGGGTGGAACAAGGTGAGCTTTAAGGTCCTTTCCAACCCAAACCATTCTGTGATGTRTGTCCTTTTCCTGGTCCAAGCACTATGGTGAACTCAAGGCGTGCAAATGAATAAAAACAATGGAAAATTTCAGGGAATCCCCTGAGGACCAGGTAGAATTCCTGGGTCCTCACCAAACACGTGGATCAGCTCCCTTTTCTGACACTTGAACTCTCAGGTATTGCCGTGACATTTGCAATGACTTTCCCTGTGCCTTACCTCCATAAGCAGATAAATTAAAATGTGTGGTATAAATGAGCTATCTCCATCCCCACAAGGGTGGCTCATAGCAGGGGGAGATGCTTGGGAAGAGCTGTGTGGGTAGCAGTGCTCTCTCACCGCACTTGGCTCCAATCTCTGTCGCTGCAGGGGCAGCCTCAAGGTCCAGCTGTGAGCAGGAATGAGATGCCCTGATGAGGCAAGCGCTGCTGTGCATGAGCTGTAGCTGTTGGTTTTTCTGTTCCCTCCTGTGAGCTCTGGAAGTTAAATGGGAATGAAGTAGCTGCTGAATAAGAGACATGTTATCCCTCGCCTGCATCCGTTTATAGGTGGCAAGTTGCCATAGCTAAGACACTGATCAATTGTTACTCTGAAATCTGGGGTTATTCTTCAGCTTTTTTTTCCTAGAGAAATGGGATCTCTGCCATCTTCAGTGCCCAGGAAGTATCTGTAAAAGTGAGTGTTGGTATTAGTGTGGGTCCTGTGTGTGCCTGCACATACACACTCTCCTGCTGTTCCTGGACACCCATTCTCTCATTTTTCCCTTGCCTGTGAGACTGGATAAACAGCCCAGAGGCCCTGGGGAGCTCCAGGGTGTGGGGGAAAGGTTGGCCTGGCTGATTTGGTTATGTAAAACTAAAAGGCATTTACTCAGTGCATTAGGTGGACTGTTCTTGTGTGTAATGAGTTGTGCAACTGTACAGCCATACCACAGCAGACTGAGCTCCTCTGACAGTCCTCTGACTTGTCTCCCACATGGAATCATTACAGCTGCTTGTCAGGAATATGCAAAATCCCCGTGATCTGCTTGCATGTGTTACTCCARATTGCTTGCTGCTCAAAGTGCCTTTGCAGTATCAGTGAACCTTCTTGCTGCTCTCTGTGGGTTTGATGACATGCTAGCCCAAAAATTTAGACTGGATCATTTTTCTGAAGTACCTCATCACTATGGAAAAGTGAAAGCAAGCAGTGCCAATTACCAGGAAAGCTGTTGCAGTCCTTGGGCTTACATGCTGGGCATATGGAGTCAGATCACATTTTCTTTATATTATGACATCAGTGACACCAAGTGTTTTGTTCTAGTTCTTAGTCAAGAATGTCAGGAAGGTAGAAGACCCTTAGAAGAAGTTTAAAATGATTCTCTGCAGTCTAGAAATCTGCCTTATAGACAGTAAGATGTTAAAGCTAAGTCTCTGAGGAGAAATGTTGAGATCACTTGATGAGTCTGTCAGGGTACACCTCCAGAGATGTGTGTAACATTTTAAATGTAACAGATAATGAGAAGATAGTATTAAAAGTTAGTATTAAATGTCTAAAAGGCAGAGCTGGCTGAAAACCTGTGCTTTGAGTCATCTTGGAGCTTTTGGATCAAGATGGAGATCCTGACTGAGAAGGGGGAAGGGTAAGACTTTAGACTTAGTTGTAAATGGAGTAAAAGGAATAGATGCTTTTATAGAACACCAAATTTAAAGGTCACTTTTGGCTCATTCTGAGTTGAAATCTATTGCTGTAACATCATTAGTCTGCAGCCCCACCATTTCCAGCTGTGATCCAGCTAGATTGGCCAGGCTGAGCCAGCCTAGGTGTGAACACGTGGCTGACTGAGAGCCACGGAGCTGAGGGGCTGCAGGGAGTGGGAGCCTGCATTCAGCAGGAGCCTGCATTCAGCAGGTAACACTTCTGGGAATCCTGTGGTGTGTTAATTAGTGCTGCCAAGAGAGAGACAACTTCAGAACACGTGTGATTCAAAGAAGAATTTAGAGAGAGCTATTAGATAAAGTGCAGACTGTCCCTGGCCCATGGGGTGCAGTGTGAGGAGCAGCATTCCTGCCCTGKCCATCAGGAGCTTCCTCCTTGTTCTCCAAACAGCACAGGTCTAGATGGGCTTCTACTGACCCTACTCTGGGTCATGCTAATTATGCTGGTGAAGGAACTAAGCAGCATTTTAATATTCAGRAGTAAGAGGTCTGTGTGAAAAGGGCTGTCGGTCATCACTGCATCCAAAATTCTGCTTTTGACCTGATCTCTGCAAAACAGCCTTTGTTTTTATATGGTGCTTTGTTAAATGGCTGTTCTTGTATGTGTGCACTGAGAGAAAGGTTATGCTGTAAATTAGGGCTCCTGGATTTTTCCTGCTGGACCAATGCATGTGGATGTGGGTGTGTGGGGAGGTCCTGCTCTGGGTTTTTCTCTGCTCATTTCTGTTYGTGATTCTCCACTTAGCACTAAATACAGATGTTTATGCATATATTTAGAAAAGGCTGATCTGGAAATAAACTTCTCTTTGCAGCACTCCACCTCCCTCAGCTTCATATTTTAAGACTCTTTGTTCTCTCATAGTAATTTTCCAAGTGGATTAGTGCAGGTCACCAAGGCATCCACATCAGTGAAATACAGCAAGATGTTGCTGTCATCTCCCRAAACACTCCAGCACTCACCCCATTGCTTATCAACCCACACTCCAGTAATCCTAATAGCTATGTCAGAGCAAGATTAACAGAAAATCCAGGCAAATATTTATGGTTCCCTTCAAGGTATGTATTAATCAGAGAATGTGGAGCAGATGCTTTATGAGGAGAGCTTGGAAACCTTGTTCACGTGGGCTGAGGAGGGGTTCTGCCCGGCTGGGTAAGCTGCTGCCAGCTTGGGGAAGAGGCATGGGGCAGACAGTGCAGGAAAGGATGCAAGATTCCCAGGTGGAATGGGAGAGAAGCAGCTACAAATGAAAAAGGGAGGATAAGGAGCTGTGTTTGTTCTCCTCTGTGCTGTAGCAGCATTGTGTGGCAGCTCAGCAGTGAAAGAAAGCACAAGAAACATAAAGACAAAGAAGAGGAGGAGCAGGTTGAGAAGAAAGAGGCAGAAGAACCACGCAGCAGGGTGGCATCTGGGAAATGCCTGGGGAAGCAGCTCTGGTTGGGAGGTGGCAGTTTTTAACCATGGTGAAACCTGGATCCCTGTTGTCTATGAGGCTGTGTAGGTTCCTGGAGTTCATGGAGTGATATGAGAGAGCTGGTGAGATGCAGCTTCTTCCTGCAGTGTACAGTTAGTTCCAGGAGGATTGGGTGCCTGACTCCAGTCTTGTAAGGGTGAGGATACTTCCCCAGTCTTAAAACATCTCACAAAAATATCTAAACTAATACTTTAACACAGGCATGTCAGTGCTGACCRGAACTATAGGAAAATCTAGTGAGGAGCTGCAATTAAGCTAAAGTCAGGCAGAGACCAGCCTCTGAAAGAAGAACTGGGAAAAAGAGAGATCTACTCCTGGCTGCAGCTCTAAACTCTAGGAGGTGTCTGTACTGTCCTTAGTGTGCTATAGTCAAACACTGATTTGTGCCTGGGGAGGGTGATCACTAATGCTTATAAATATGGCTTCCTCTTTTCCAGAGGGGGAAAAAAAGCAGGATTCCTTGTAGTTTGTGTGAGTTTAGGGGGTGTTTTGTTCTGGCTCAGCTGCAGAGCTGTGACACCAGAGGGAGTAGGTGAGCCTGGAATAGCTGCTTTCAACAAAAACCAGCAGCAAATAATCACAGCCTTTGCAAGAGGTAAATTAAAACCATCTCCAGCCTGGAAAACATGCACAGCTCAGCATCTTTTCTCCATAAATATTTCCCTGCTGTTGAATCTCAGTAACCCCTTCAGAGCCCAGCAGCTGTGCTCTTCCCAGCTTGAGGTGAGCCCCCTCCTCACCATGTGTTCTCTGAGTGGCTGCTGGGCAGGGATTTTGGAGCTGAGCTCTGTGGCTCTGTCAGAACTTCTTGGCTTGGAGAAGTGAAGAAAGTGTTGGTATGAAACCAGTCTGGCCTTCCTGCATGGCATTAGTCAGCTGAYATCCCCATGGAGCAGTTGTTAGCACTGGAGCAGTGAATTTGATTTTTTTCCTCACATGTTTCTGTTGCTGAAGCAGCATTTTAGCTGTGGAGGAGATTGGTCTCAGTGTCTTCTGTCCCACTTTAAATGTGGGGCTTGTCCAGTCTTTGCACATTTAGCAGGACCACTTAAGGAGCTGGAAGTGTGGCATTTTAAAAAACATTTGTGCTCAAAGCCAGAAGTTGTTCTTTCCCACCCTTAGTGGCATTGCATCCTTGTCCTTACAGACACTGTGAGCTGTATGTGGAACTGTGCTCTGAGGAGCTGAGAGTGAGCTGCCATAAGAGGGCTCCAGAGCCCTGTTCTTGGCTGTGTTCCTTTGTGGAGTGATCTTCCCCTTTTTCTTTATCAGTATGTCCAAGCTGCCTTAGCAAAGCCCACCTGCTCTAAATATTCTTTTCTATTGCACTGCTCAGACAGGTTATGAACCTGGGTCTCTTTATTTTAACCARCAAGACAAAAATGTTCCTACTACAGAAATGCCTTGAGTGAAGCTTATTTCTTTGAATAGAGGAAATTTGACTTAGGAATGCTCTTTCCCTTCTTGTGGTGCAACCATAGCCCCATAGCAGGAGCTGTGTCAGTCCAGCTGCAGGGAGAGCAGCCCACGTTGAGAGGCTCATCTGTATGCAGGGTGCTGCCTGCCAGGCTGGTAATGAGCACAATGAGCCTGGGGATGGGCTCTGGGCAGGGGAGGGAGTCCTGTTGCCATGACAATACAAATTGCTATGGATGACTCTTCAGATAAAAGCATCACGTTTTTAAAGGAGAAAAAAAAAAATAGTGTGAAACAATAGCAGGAAGGGGAAAAAATAGTGTTAAATAATAGCAGAAAGATATGGTGTGAGTTCTAGCTTTGAGATGAGGCTTGGGAGAAGAASATGGGGCTGTAGATACTAATTCTGGAAATGTTCTTCCCCTCAGGGTGTGGAGGAGCATTAAGAAAATCAGGCAGGAGCCAGGCCTCCTGTGAATAAGCATCGAGCAAGTTTTCCTTGCAAATATTTGGATGTGCAGTAATGAGTTCCAGTAAGAGCTGAGGGCTGCCTGCACCGTGGGAGGCTCTGGGGCTGTCAGTGATAGCCTGGTTACCATGAGGGTCCAGCTGGCATGGCTGGGCATGCTGCAGATGGACAGCTGTCCATATTTCTGTGTGCCTCAAGCAGATTCCTGTGTGTTACACTCTGGAGCAGAGTCAGTGTGCCCTGGAGGCCAGAGGCAGTGAGGATGTATTTACAGGAAAGACAGAGAAGTCCAGTAGACAAGTCCTGCTCTAGGGGCTTTTTAGGAATCTGCCTGCTGATCCTGTTTAGGTGGAACATTTCTAATCCTGCTGTGAATCCTTGTTACAGACAGGTTTTGTTTTTAGTCATGGCCAGTGTAAGATCTGTTTCTACTTTGAACTGGCACCTTTTTAACACAGGCTCCAAAGATCACAGTAAAATGGGCTTTTTTTAACTGTCACTCTCTCAAAGCTGTTCACAAGGTGAAACTAAACTTACCCAGCTGCCTGTAATTCAGGATGTGTTATGATTCCACTGGTGTCACAGCCAGTTGTGTTGAGCACAAATAGACATTCCAAGGAAGGATGGGATAATTAGAAGCAATCCAGTGATTCTTGTGACTGTATAAAAATAACTGGACTTTTTTAAGGCTGAGTTATTTTTAGGAGCCTCGTGTCAAAAAGGGCTTGKGGGGTTTTGCATTCAAGAACAGTAAAGTCAGATGTTATAAGTCAGATGTTATACCTGCTTGGGGCTTTTTTTCTCATTCCTTTTTTTCCCTCTGAGTAAGATCTCTGCTGAGGGTCTTGCTTTATAAAATAAATTGGCACTGGAAGTTGTTGGGRTAAGTAGCACAGGCCACTGATTTGCTGGCAAAGGAACATCAGCATCGGGTTTAGCAGTGGGACACCAGTGGCCCAACAGTAGGTGGTGAAGATCAGATTTAATAAGATTGTTTTAAACAATTCACCCAAAGCAAGCTTGCTGGCTGAGGCCTTGCTGACCTGAATTTATTTTGGTGTTTTATTGTGATTTGGGAAGGGGGAACATTCTCCTGTCCTGTAATGAGACTGCTGTAAGCCAGGGTGTTTTTCAAGCTGCTCCTGAAAAGCTGCTCKTCCAAGGTTCTAGGTTAGTGGTCAAAACCAAAAATGAAGTTTTTGTGTTTCTTTTTACAATACATCYTCTTTGTGCTCCTGGGAAGTCAAACAATAGTGTTTATGTGTTTAAAAAGGGGAGAGGGTTGGGGTCTTTCTCTGGCTGCTGGGCAGCATTAACCTGGCACACCAAACCCTTTCACAAAGGTACTGGGTTGTAGAATGTGTTACCAAAGGTTCAGCTTATGTACCTGAATATGGATAAATGAAATTGAAAGTAAATATTGGAATATGCTCTGTTAGAATCTGTCCCACTGGTTCCTGGAGATCAGTGGGGGACTTTGCCCAGAGTGAAGCTAAGGTCTGGTGTGGGACAGAGCAGTATTTTCTTCTGTGTAAAGGGGAAGAGGACATCTTGTGTTGTTTGCTTCCTTTCTGACTGGAACTCTTTTTGTTTGAGAGGYTGGTGCTGGGCGTGGGGGAGGCACCAGTCATAATGTGGGAACCACTGTAAGGAAGAGACTTGGAGCCACTGCAGCAACAAAGCAGAGATTCCTTGGCTTACCCTAAAATTATGAAGCTCCAAGTCTGAAATAAAAAACCTCTCCCACAAAAAACCCTACAATAAGAAATGTTTTGGGATTTTAAGATGCCCTGTGAGCATCACACTGGCTTTTCTCCCGTCACCATTGTGCTGTTAAGACCTGACAAGCAAGCTCAGGTCAACTTTTACTTCTGGGCTCATAATCAGTTTTGTGGTTTCCACCCAATACTGCTGCATTGTTTCATGTGATTCTGAAAGTGAAACAAAAATGAAATCATCCTGTCAGCTTTTCTTGTTAATATATCTGAAATACAAGGGCCAGTGTGCTGCTGGTGATTGTCAGTGCAGGGGCATCTCACCTTCATCTGTGTGTTAAGGGAGTTTAAGTGTGGCTGTGGTTAGTGGTATAAATGTAAAAGAATGCTTTTTCATTTTAAAAAATCAAAGTTAGTGTTTGTGAATGAAATAACTTCTGAGTCCCCTTATTTCTGGATTGAGCATGCCCATAGTTGAGGCTAGGAATTCAGAATAATATCTGATGGAAGAAACATAGAGGTYTGTTAAGCAAACATAAACATGCCACAACTAAAAGGCCAAATGCATTCTTGATGTAAATGAAATTTTCAGCTTGTTAATTCCAGCAAATCCATCAGTAGGATTGCATGGAAAGGAGCATGTTGGGTCACCAAGGGAAAGGCTGCATCTGCAGTGCCCTGGCAGGGCAGGGGAGCCTGGGGCAGAACTCCCTGAACTGCCTGCTTGCTGCTGCTTTTTTTCTTTCCCTTCCCCTTTGTCTTCCTTCAGAATGAGACATCTGTGCTGGTGCAGTGTCTGGTGCTGGTGCCCACGTGCGTCCCTGGCGGAAGCGGGAGAAAAGCCCTTTAATCCTTATAAGGGGCCACGGCAGAGGCCTCTGCTGCTTCCGCAGTTTTTAGGAAGTCACTCAGGTTCCTCTTGGTTGACTCCCCTCTGCAGAAATGTGATAGATGGGTCTTTTCCTTTTATGGCCAATAACCCTGGTTTCCCTTTGCAATAAAATCCTGGGTCAGAAGTGGAAGTGAGAAGTCGAGCAGGAGGAAGGGGCTGGTCTTACCAGAGCCCAGTGGGTGGGGATGGAATTTGCAACATAGTAAATTTCTAGACTAAAATAAACCAAGTTACAACATCGACCCTGAGGTGATGGGTTTGTTTGTTTGAAGGGTGCCATAGATTTTGTCTTATTGCTTAAGACAGCAATTAGGAATTGTGACTCTCCTTAATTTCATGGGGAGAGGTTGATCTGGTCCAAACCCAGGATGGTTTTCATGTCTGATTGAGTTTAGATTACTTTGATTGAGTCTAGATAAGCGTAGGAGAACAATACACACTYCTTCTCTACAATCTCCTTTACACCAAGTGAAATGTCTTGGCTTCTTATGGATGTCTCAGAATAGTTTTCTTCCTGAACCCTAAAGAGCCATTTTCTACCTCAGTTAATGTCTGTGCCTGATGTTTGGCACTGGTGTCACTCATTAGCTGAGAACAGGTAATGTCCCTCTGGGTGGTAATTGCTGCTGGCTTGGACAGCCAAAAGCCAGCTTTGTCAGCCAATAATATCTTTTACAAATCATCCCAGGCTACAAATGGTTTGATGAATTTGAACCTTAAAAGTATTTTTCTAATAAAGTCAATCTCCTGTTTCTTTCTAAAAGTGCTTCATATCCTGTTTCACGAGGTTAATGCAAATGGCTCATTTGGCACTGGGTTAAACTGCTGCTTTTTTAAGTGGTACAGCTCATGTTTCTTCCATGCAAAACCTATTGGCTGACACTTTATTTTTGGTTCTTAGGTGGCACTTGAGCTCTGAAATTAGGATGAAAAAAAGACAGTWGCTAGTTAGGAGAGTCTCTCATGATGCTCCTGGGATTGTTTCATTCCAGCCACCCCTCACTAGATCACAGTGTCCGGTTGCAGGGATACGACTGGGACTTGTCTCTTGGAGAAAGGTGTTTCCATTCCTTGGTGGGTGACAGTGGGCTTTACTGCCATGGAAAGCCTCTTCCTCAGGGTCACTGACTGGTCAGCAGGAGCTAAACACTTCCCCACGTGCTGGGGAGCCACTTTGGAARTGGTTTTCAGGAGCATCCGCATATTCTTCAACTCTCTTTTAATGGTGGTGTGTTGTGATTGTGCTTTTTCCTTTTTTCCTTCCTCTCCTTGTCTTCACAATAGACATCCTGGGAAAATGAGAACAGGRTCTGGAAGTTGCTCTGGGGCTGGGGAAGTGGCTGAGACCGGTCTGTGTCTAAATACCTCACTTGTGCTGCCAAAATGGTTGATTTAATCTCKGGGTATCCCACCCTCTGCGTTCTGGCGTGTGGCTCATACCCCTGTGAGGGTGTTGGACTTAATCCTTTCAGAGGAACTGCATGTACAGCATAGTTTAATAATCCACCCTTTGGATAATGTAACCCCACAACACCAGTTTTGATCCTTACTTACATCCAGCCATGCCAAAGCTCTCTGTACTTGAAGTTTYTGTATTTTTTCCTTCTGTATAGGTGTAGGAGGAGGGAGATGGTTTGTGTGTGGTAAAGGTGACCAGTGGACCCCCATCCTGCACCAGGAGCATCATTCCTCTGTGTATGTTAGGATGGCTTTCCTTCTCCTGAACCAGTCAAGATTCTTCTCTGAAAATTGAATTGTCATCAGCAGTACAACATGAAATATTCCAGTTTGTTTTGCTGTTGTAGTTGGGTTATGGCAGAAATKACTGCTGCTGCTTGGGAATGAGCTGGGTCTCAAACAGATCCCTGGAGATGGGGTGACTTGTGCTTTTTGGGGGAGGTTTTGAGGGTTTTCTGCTTTTACAGATAACAGGCTTGCAACATCTCTGGTTTGTAGACAAGTCATGCCATGCAAATGGCTGAACAGCGTGCTTAATTAAACTCATGTGCTCATGCAGGGTGAGAGGGGAACCGGTCTTTCAGATGGGTGTTTGTGAGCATGGCAGAAAGGGAACTCTTCACTTGGGATTTCACAACTGCAGTGTTGCAGGGTGCTGTTCCAGTTGTGTAGGGCTGTGTCCCACACAGCTCTGGGACCCCACAAACCYTGCAGGGGTTCCAGTTGTTGTTCTGGCCTCTTTTCCCTGCTCTCACGTGGCTGTGCGGAACTCAGCTTGTCTTGCTGCATTAGCAGCTGCTGTGGAGAGCTGCTGCAGGTGCACAGGCTCCCTTTGGAGTTGCTAACTCAGCTTAGCTTCAACGTCTGCAGATCTGAGGTGGTTTTTCTCTTACTCCAAAGCGTTTCCAAGCCCTGCATTTTTTCCGCGACTAATAAAAAAGTGAATTGAAAGGGATTATATGACTTAGCTGAAAATTAAATTACAGGTTAAACAATTTTTCTACTTAGAAGACAGAGTGTGTCCTGAATTACCCTCATTTGGCAGGACATTGCAGCTCTGCTCCATTAACCTGCCCGTTCCCCCACGAGAGTTAAGGAGGCTTGATCGGCTTTGGTCAAGATTAGGCTGGTCTGGGGGTCAGCAGCCACTGGGCTCCATGGCCTTAGGTGGCTCTGTCCTCTCTGCCCTGCTCCTTGTGGGGCTGCTGGGTCCTTCCCAGTGTCCCTGTGCTCCCTGCAGCCTTGGGAAGGCACATTGCATCGTGCAGGGCCAAGTAACCTTAGCAGAACTTTTAAAAACACCCACAAATTGTTGGTTTGAGGGTTTTTTTCACCCCTTCTGCAGCAAACAGAAACCCAGGCTCAGCTGGCAGGTGCTTTAAGTACAGGAGGGAATGGSAACATCTCTCAGGGGCTCTGGAAGAGGAATCAGTAAGTTGCCAGCACATCTATTTCCCTGATTAGTTTTCTGCTTTATTTTGTTGTATACTTGTCTGCTTGATATATTTTGTTATTGTTATCCAGATACCTGTACAAAATAATAGATTTTATGCTGCAGGAGGAAATCCAGTGCATTTCTGCAGTGGAACTCAGGTGTGAACTCTTTCACCACATGGCACTTCTCAGTCATTTTGGTTTTTTTAGCAGTTCCAGCAGGCTGCTGCAGGGCCGTGGGATCTGGTTTCTCCACTGCCTTTTTTAAACCCAGAGAATGAGCTGCAGGTGACTCAGTGTCACAGTGGTGAAGGTGCAAGGTGAGATTACGGTTCACAGGGCCATTTTCATACCTCTGTGGTAAATATTGTTGCTATAACTATTACAGTTAGAGAGCTGGCTGCCCTGTAGTTCAGTTCAGGGGTGCAGACGTGTCCTGTCTGCACAGTGCTCGTGTGGGGAGCAGCAGGTAAGTAACTGAAGCACACAGACATTAAAGCAGTAAATMATCTGAATTTCTGAGTTTTCAAGAAGGCCAGTTATCCCTTTGCTTTCTATTTTCTCGATCCTTGCTCATTCCCCAACATTTTTTTGTTTATTTTTTGTTTAGTCTGACCTGTTTAAATCTAGGAACACCTTACTTTGGGGGTTTCCCCTCATTTGGGTTTAATTTTCCAGGCAACACAGCCTGTGCTTGCCCAGTTTCTGAGGGTGGACTTGTACCCAGAGCAGAGCTGTTTACCAGCATCAGTTCACCTTCCCCCATCCCTTGCTGGTGTTGTGATSATCTGGAGTGTGAACTTCTATTGTAGGTAGAGATTGCAGTTAAAAATGTTCTAAATTGAAAACAAGGTGTGTTAATGCTGCTAAATTACCATCAAAATTGCTATATTGCAGAGACTCCTTAAAAAGGGTTGTAGGTGTGTTACATAAACCTGAGTCTCCATGCAATTTTTGATGGAGGAGAGGACATCTCTAACAGAGTTCCTCTTGCTGATCTTCTTGTGTTATAATAATTATATATATATATATATATATATATGGCTATACATATACATGTATATATGGCTATATATAAAATATATCTGGGAAACTGTATGGGGAGAGAAAACCAAGGGAAAAAGGGTCTGGAAGAGGCTCTCTCCAGATTCTGCCACCCAAAGGGATAGGGGTTTGTGTCTGGGGCCTGGTGATGGGGGAATTAATTTGTTTATCATGTGGTGGTGTAAGAAGGAAGTTTCAAAATAACTTCAGTAATTGTTCCTCCTCTCAGTCTCACAATGCATTGTTAGCAGGTACCTCTGTAAATAAGATACCTTCCTTTTGTCAGCCTTTGCCTTCTTGGCATCCTTGGGTGCAGCCCCTGGTGTGACCTTCCGGAATTATCCTTTAAAAATCAAGTTGCTTGTCTTGAACCATAAATCTGTGCCTCTCCCAAGGTCTCCATTGTTTCCACCAGCTCCACAGTCAGATTTCATCACTTGGTGTTGCAGCTATTGGAAGCAACATCCCTTTTTCTGTGAGATTGTGCAGAGGATTAGCTGGATAACCTCCTGGATGTGCTCTGCTGGATTGAGTGCAGGAATTCACTGGGGGAGGGCAGGAGGGGCAGCTGCTGAGGCTTTGAACTCCTCTGCTGGTWTTTAATTATTTACCTTGGCTGGGAAGGCAGTAGCTGTTATCTGCAATCAGTCCAACAGATCTCAAAGCTGTGCTTGACAGCTACAGATGTGTTTCCAGTAGCAYGTGCTGAGTTTCTCTCAACTTCTTCCCTGGGAAGGAGTGATATGACCTCAGGTACAGTGATTTAGCCWGCATAGTTGGTGTGAGGTGCCAGGATGTATTTAACCTTTCTGAAGTGGCCAAGCAGTGTTCTCCTCTGCAGTGCACTCAGGTTGGTGGGTGACCACCTCTGGGYATGTCACAGTCCACCCTGTATCCAGAATTCTCCATGTGCAGATCTGGAGAGATGCTCTGTGTGATACCAACTTGCTCAGGGCTGGGAACTAGCTTTTGAAAAAAAACCACATAATTTTGGTGAGGAGAGCTTATCCTTGTGAGAAACACTTGTTCCTCAGCTCAGGGGAAGGCATCCTGGTGTGATGGATGTGTGATGCAAATACTCCAGTGCTCTTTTCTGCAGCCAGCCTGCTGCCTGCACCTTTTGATGTAATTCTCAAAGCCCTGGAGCTTGAGAGAAAGTAGCTTTGAAACAATCATACTTCTTTATAAACATTCCAGAGAATGAAAAAAAAAATAGTTTTGTTCAAGTTCAAATTAAATATGACCTTTCTCCATGAAACAGCTGTTTCTTATACTCAGGTTACCCTGAGTGTGAGATCAAGGAGCAATTTCTTGTGCTGGTGCTGTTTCCACCTCTGGYCAGCCACAGGGTCAGTGATGCTGAGCAGCACTTCTTGTGTGAAGCTGCAGATATTTTTGCTTCATMGGTCTCTAAACCACTTCACCCACACCAGCAGCTGTTCTGGCCTTTTAAAGTCAAACTCTGAGGAGGGAAAAAGCTCATTTTGGTTTGGTCTGTGTGTTTCAGAAACTTCTGAATTACAGATATGAGATTGTCCTACTGACTTAGGAGATCGGTGGGAGTTACCACACGTTTCTGGTTCTGGGATTCTGACAGACATCCCAAACCTTCCTGGGAACCAGCCTGGAAGGAAAAGGGCATTGAATATCTCCAGTATCTTAGARATGGGGTGGGCCTAAAAATATGCTCAATTTAACAAGAACAGGCAAAACAGAAGACATTGGTTTGGGTCATGATTTTTTGTAATGGGGTTTAATATATGGCTATATAAAAGCTTTAACCACCCTTCTTAAAGATTGGACTCAATGGAGATCTTTTCCAATCTTAGTAATTCTATGATTCTGTTCTATGATTCTTGGTGGGTTTGGGATATTAAATGCATGTTTTCCTTATCCAACTTTTAATTCCCAGTCACTTTTTTTTTAGTCTCTATTTTTATGCCACAGTACGTTCTTACAGCCTAGCCCAAGCTTGTACCTTTGCTTTATTTCTCCTGTGACCTCTCCCCTCCCAGAACGGCTCCTGGCCGTGCTCAGGAGASGAGCACTCGGTTTGTTTTTCCCAGYTTCYCTTCGTGCTCGCTGTCGCTGCCGTGTGAGCAGCCACCGCTGAGGGGCAGCGCTGCCTGGGGAACAGCCGTGCTCCCGGGGGAGCTCCAAACCCGCGGACTCCTGTCCTCCCTGCCCCTTGAGCCTTGCTCCATCACCCAKCCAAGGCATGGCATTCCTTTCTGCACCCTGCCCGGATTCTGTGTTTGGGGTTGGTACCTGCTGCCCACCGTGCCCGTTTGTGCAGCTCCAGGACAGAATATTCCACAGCAATTCACGCTGGAAGGAGCTTTCCCTGCGCTGGGCAGTCAGGGATCTGTGGAGCTGGGGTCACCCCTGCTCCCTGTGCTGGGTGTTTGTACATCTCTAAAGAGGGGTCTCTTACCCAAATGGATTGTCTTGGGCTGGATTATAGCCTCTTTATCCCAGCTTAACATACAGGAAATCCCAGAAAGAGCCCTGAAGGAGTGTGTTCATGAGAGCTTATCCATGCTTAAAGGTTGTATTCATTTAGCCACTTCTGCATCAATTTTTAGTCGAGGTCAGTGTAGCTTTATGGACAGTGAGACTTTGTGGGGAGGAAGACTGTGGTTCTTTGTTTTCCCATTAACTCATCTGGTTGGGAATTGCAGCTCTTTCATTAAAGCAGCACAGTACAGACTGACCCTGAGGTGCTGTTCTGAGGTTCTTGCATTCACATCTGCTTTTGGGTAAAGCTCAGCCTGTTTGGGGTCAGCCTGTGCTGTTGCATGTCCGAGAGCAGGAGGAAGCAGCAAATCAATCACTGGGGCTCTGTCCCAGGCTGCCTCCCCTCCCTCCTGCCAACATCCCACGTGTGCCATGGGCAGAGACCGCTGGAGCGTGCACCTCGCCCTTCCTGGGGGATGCAGGGAATCGCACAAGGATTTAATTACCCAGCATATGGAGGGCTGAGGGGAGCTCAGAGCCACCACTGGGAGCGGAGGGCGGTGACGACAGCCGGGGCTGTTGCCTGTTGTTGTTTAAGTGGAGTTTCTCCCACCCTCTCTGCGTTCTGCTCAGTCAGTAAATGGCTCCTACGGCACAGGCGGGCAGGCGGGAATGCCGTGGGCAGTCGGGCTGGGAGCTGRGTGGATCATCTGATGTTTTTGTCCATGTGGCATTTGTTTAGGTTGCAATTGGGAAAAGTGACTTCTGTTACTGACTGTGGCCAAGAGAATGTGGAGACTGGCAAGGAGAAGTTGATTACTTGGGATTTTTGCCCCCCGTGATGAGTGGGATGGACTTTAGAGAGTTATTTTTAGTTGATGATAGGGTGAGGGGAAAAAAGTCTAGGCTGTGTTTAAAACTGTAGCATCCATTGGAAGTACCAGCAGAAGCGCTAAGGAAGGTGGTAAATTTATATGAAACACTCCCTCCACCTTCATTAGGTGCTGAGACAATTAACAAGGGTGTTGAAGGGTTGTGCTAAGTGTCCACCCTTGGCCAGGCTGGCCCTGAGCACAGAAAGCTGCACATCCAGCACTGACCCTGGGAACAAAGGATCCTCCTGAACCCAAACATGTTTGTGTTAATCCCGGCTGCTTCCTGGCGGGCAGCGGGAGGAAGTGGAGCCACTGCCTCTAACAGATGTACAGTGAGGAGATTACAGGGTGAGATTAAACACCCTCTCCATCACATCCTCCCTCAGCCAGCACAGCAGTAATGGACTGTCCCAGGCTGCCTGCCAAGCTGGGGCAGATGTAACAGGCAGCAGATTCTGCATCTCCTGTCTCCATGTCTGGTTTGGAGCCGTTTCCTAATGCCAAGACTTCTTCAGCACCTGAAGCCTGAGCTGCCTTAGCTGTACCTGCCTGTGAGGAGAGTGGGCTGGGAGAAGGCAGGAGAAAACATGGAATTCACAGCATCCAGAAATTATGCATTCAGCTGAAGTGATGTTAAAGCTAAAACACAAGTGCCCCTACCTGAGTACAGCAGGGTTTGCTGAGGGACCAAGGGCTGAAGTTGGGAAGGATCTTTATTTTGGTGGACTGAGTTGCTTTTTGGCTACTATGCTTAGAGTAGATGATTTCAGGACAGGGAAGGACTTGTTCCCTCTTTCTGGGTTTAKGTGGTGCCTTATATTGCTGTAGCCAGTCTTGGTGCCTTGTGCTGCTCTTTCCATGGAAATAATCCAGGTTGGTTGCAAAAATCAGCTGTTCCACTGTGTGTTTAGGTTAATTAATGTGGTAATGGGAGAATATCTTCCATTATCAAACAAAGGGATGGTTCTGAAGTAAAAGAGCACTTGGAGGAAATTGTAGAGTTCAGAATTGTCATTGTGTGAGATGTGCAAAACCCTCATCAGCCAAGTGRGTTGGGTTTGACTCAGTAGAAACTAAAGAAGGTCACTTTTCTTGGATAAGGGCTGTGATCTCAGTTGTGGTACGGGGGCAGTAGCCGTTGTCTGAACCATGGACATCCTCCCTAGTTCTGTATGAAGGGATCAAACAATGTGCCATTGTTTTGGGGTAGAATAAGGGGGAAAATCACAACAGGTTCTGCCCATGACACATGTGTGGTGCACATTCCCAAGCCTCCCATGGAGAGGACRTTGCTCAGCCAGAGGCAGCACCAGGTGACACTCGGGAGCTGGGAAGCCACAGGACTGTCCCCTTCATGGGGTGCATTGGCACAGGCCCAGCTGCCTGTGGGTTTGCAGCTCCTTGAGGACAGCACAACTTGGGAGGGATCCCAGAAATGTGCACAGCTGCAGTGGGACCTGCTGAGCCACACGGGGAACCGGATACCCCCCGTGGTGCCATCCCAGGAATGTACAGGCCATGCCTCTTCCCTTTCTCCTTGCCTGCACAGAAATCCCTTTTTCTTGAGTGCAGGAGACAACTGTTTGGCAAATAACAGCAGCCTGGGCTCCAGGGAGAGCATTGTTTCCAATAGCCACGGGCTGGAGGCAGGAGCAGAAGGGAATGACTTGGGATGAGGGTCTAAGTGGCACCATCTGCTTCTGAAGGGCATCGTTTGGGCAGCAGAGGAGGCTCCTGGAGTTAAGTAATTGGGAATAGCAGGCTCCTGGCTGGAAAATGTGCCAGCCCTCCTGGCAAAAAGCTGTTAAATCTCTATTGCTGGCGTGTGGAAGCAGTTCTGTGTAAYGGGGCTCCAAAGGCTCTTTTTAACCCTTGGTGTACATTAAAGAACAGCAACCTAAGGCACTTCTGATCTCGGAATGGCATGTGGCCAGGTGTTGGGAATAAAGGGGAAGGTGGGTCCTCGTGGAGGTATGTGAACAGCTCCCAGTCTGATCCTCCTGTGCCGCCAAGAGCCAGATGTGGCCTGCCAAAAATGCACACAAAATGGTGCCTGTTTTAACAGCTTTAGCAGGAAAACACAGGGTGTGATGAATGATTCATGAGAATCAGTAGAACCTGAGGCATTTACTGCCCCTTAAAACCAGTGCCTGCCTGCCAAGGGGTGCATTTGCAAGGTGAGTGATCACAGAATGCTCTGCTGGGTTTTGGGATGCAGTCACAGCTCACTGCAGCCCTTGCCCCCCTGTCTGCAGACACATCCAGCTCAGCAGAGCCCAGGAGCCTTTCATTCCCCAGATGAAAGCACGAGCAGTTGGGCATCTCCCAGTGAGCACAGATACAAACAAGGCCTCATTTTGCATCCCCCCCTCCTAGGGTGGCTTCCTTGGAAGCTTTGGCCTTCATCCTGTTTGTCTGATTCACGATCAAAAGAGTGTTGCTGCCTACGTGTGTCTTGAAGCATTTTCTTCTTTCATATCTCACATAAACGGCCAATTTCTTCATTAAAATAAAATGGAGGTAAATGCAATCGAGTAAGATCTGTCTCTGCAGTGGTTGTATTTTGCTGATAGTGAGACCAGGGCTGGGCAAAGCTCTTTTGGGACCTTTTCTGGTGTGCAGGGGAAAAGGATGCTGCATAGCCAGATGGGTTTTCCTGCCAGGGGCAAGGTTGGATCTAAGAGTCCAAGTCCCAGCCATCCTGAAGATGAAACAGTTGGATCATAAAACATGTATTTTTTTCAAGTCTGATCTGGATGTTTTTTAATCTTCCTCAAATTAAAGGAAAATCTCTTGTTTGACCCAAAACAAAATTGTTTTCTTTGGCCAGCCAACTGAAAAAGTCAGCTCTGTCCCCAGTGTTGGTCCAAGCTCCTTTCCTAATTGTGCCTCCACAGCAATCCTGCTCCATTAAACTTTACCAGTCCTGGGTTAGAGCCTTGTTGCTAAAGAATTTGCAGGAACAAGAGAGTTCAGCTACTTGCTCTAAGTTTAGTCCAACTCTTCTGGTTAAGTTTGTAAATATTTGTTCTTATGCTACCTCTGTTTTATGGATGTTTGTCCAGATTCTGTGTTTTTCAGCTGTTTAATCATTTATTTTGTGACATTTTCCAAAACAATATATATATGTTTGCTTGTATGCTTGGTGAAGCTGAGGTTTTGATGTGACTGCAGAGTTTCCATCAATGTTGGAATTAGAAACCCTTTATATGAAGRTGAAGGATTTTGGTCAGGAAACAGATGAACCTGATGTCCTTTGGCATCACATTTTTACCTCTGCAGTCTCCTCTGGGTTGTGACTGGTGAGCCTGGTAGCTGTCCCATGAGTTTTAGGTGATTTGGATTTATGAGTTTATTTTATATCTATTTTCTTGCACCTTGGAAAGATCTTTGGCTCCCATTGTCTGTGGCCTTTGCTCTCCTATGGAGGTCAAACCTGCAGACCACTGTACCATCCTGCCAGCCCCAGCCTCACCTGCAGCTTGATGGGRGAATTTTTACAGTTCTTAAAGCTGTTAGTGGTGTGCTGGGTGGTTTTTTTCCTTCCTTTAATGTTTGTTATCCTCCTCAGGAGACGTGTCGGAAGTGCCAGGGGCTGTGGAAGGAGCACATGAATCTCACCTGTGAGCAGCTGGCTGAGAAGGATGACATCAAATACAGGACATCCATGTAAGTGAGACTCCAGAACCAGGGGAAAACAGAGAGGTGGATGAACTGGGACTCACAGGACACCGTCCCTCAGTCTGGGGATGGCAGAGCTGAGGGGTCAGACAGCTCCCAGGATGGGATTTCTGTCTGTGAAAGATACTTGGCAGCAGCTCCAGCTGGTAATTTGAGAACGTGGGAAAGCTGTCACCAGCCCAGCCTGCTCCTCTGGCTGGCCCRGTGTCTGCAGGCTGGCACCTGGTCCTTCTCCGAGGTGAGAAACCCCCATTAGCATTGCTGGGGGGGAAGGGAGGTGGTGTGTGGAGGCAGAGGAGTGGAGTGAGTCACAGTAGGTCATTACTGGCCTTTGAAAATCTGGAGTGGAGACTGCACTGTTTGCTCAGCTGCTGCTTTGTGGGAGAGGATGTGTTTTCCTCCAGAAGCTTTTGCCTGTTTCTAACCAGTTTGTAGGAATTGTTAGAAAGTGCAGTCACGTTTTGAAATATGCAGATGTAAATTCTGACTGTTACCCTAAAATCTTTTGCAGTTTGATTTCCCTCTTATCTACAGTAAATGACAAAATCCTCTGCCTTCAGGAAACAAGGGAATTTTCATCCATGGAACTAAATGTCTGGTGCAGCCAAGTGGGACTTGCCCACATTGCCCAATCCCTTCCTCTCTGGTTTAGTCTGTCTGGCTTGAGTAGGGGTTGGAAAGCTCCACCACTGGGATTTGAATGACTCTTGCTTGCTCATCCCACAGTCCTTAATTCAGAAGAAAATCTTTACAGATTTGCTATGACTTTTTATCTCTGCTGATCCTTTCCCTGTAGGAAAGAGGGATGAGAGGGAGGAGGAACGAGTTGTCATGTCCCTAATAAGGAAAAAAATACCAGTTTCAAAACTTCAGCAGATTGTGTCTGTGGATAGATGAGTCTAACTGCCTGATACAATAAAAACTTCCTTTTGAAGCCCTGCATAAGGAAAGGGAAGCCCAGCTGGAGTTCAGGCTAAACTTCCTGCCTTGCTCAAAGTTTCCAAAAAAAAATCTGCATTGACAGCATCCTGTTGAGTGGCAGAGGGAAGAGCAGCTGCAGCTCCAAGGAAAGTCACTCTCAAGTTGGGTTTTTGTGCCTATTCTTAGCRCATCTCCACATGCCTGGGTGCAGGTCATGCTGGCTGTAACTCTGTGGGAAGCTTGGGTGTCTGCAAGGCTGGGAAGTTCCCACCTCACCATTCCCTGCTCCTCTGGTTGTGCTGATGGAGCAGTTTGTGGGGCTCTGCTGTAGTCCTCAAAAATACCTCCCTGCCATCTCCCAAACATTTGTTAACTTTGCAGATGCACTGAAGCAGCTGGGTGGAGTTGCCTGGCTAAGGATGATCCTTCCCCAGTGTCAGAAGAATTGTGCTTCCCTCCATGCAAACACACTGGCTTTGCTCTGCTGTCATCAAATTTCACTTCTAGGTTGTGAATTAAAAGTGTAACGTGATCTCCAGCGGTCAGAAAATGGGCCCTCAGGATGATAATTTATATTCTGAAGTCTTTTAATTAAATGACCGAGCCTTTCTTCATTTCTGTGCCAAAACAGTCTTGCTGTGAGCTGAGCCTGTGCTGGAGCGTGTGTCACTGCCAGGGTGTCCCTTGGGAACAAGGAYTGAGCTTTGTCCTGGATTCCCACTTGTGCTCTGTTAGATGAAAACCCATTTCTTAAACCTAAAGCAATAACCTCTGCAAAATGTACGTAGGGAATCTTAGAGAAAAGATAACACCTCTGTGGGKAAATGTGATTATTTTTCAGTTACTGATTTAAATTTAACAAACACTAAGTGAATCTGGAGCGTAGCAGCAAGGCTCGGAAGAGAAATACATGGTCATGGCAACTTTGTAGCCACAGCAACAGGCAAACATAAAAGCTGGAGGTGACAGCCAAATGTTTGCTTTTCCTGAACTTTATCTCCTTGGCTGTATTTTCCTTCAGCCAACTCGAGCATCCATGTGCCCTTTGGCCCTTGAACTTGCATCAAATTCCTCCCAAGCCAGAGGCCGGTGCTTTGGCTCTCGTGGAAACCAGGATCAGGGCTGCAGCATGCAGCCAGTGATTGACTTTTTTTTCACTTATTTTGTTCTTGAGTTGTCATGGGCTGGCTCCAAGTGGAGCTGAGCCCAGATCTCCTTGGAACAGCAGAGGATGGAATCAGAGCAGAGAGGAGGGGGTTAAAGCCTTGCTGGGGTAGTGTAAAAGTCATTTTATCACAGGCTGGTGAGTGCAAACRCTCCTTTGCTAATTCTCCCTGGTCTTGCAGAGAGGAGAAGATGACAGCTGCCCGGATTAGGAAGTGCCACAAGTGTGGGACAGGCCTGATCAAGTCGGAGGGCTGTAACCGCATGTCGTGCCGCTGCGGCGCCCAGATGTGCTACCTCTGCCGGGCTGCCATCAACGGCTACGACCACTTCTGCCAGCACCCCCGCTCTCCTGGGGCACCCTGCCAGGACTGTGCCAAGTGCTCCCTCTGGACAGACCCCACAGTAAGTAACAAAGGATTTTTGTCAATGATTCTCACCCCAGTTTCAATCACCACCCACACCGGCGCTTTGCAATACRCACGTTCCACTGGGGGAAAATGGTTTTAGTCAGCACAACTTTTACCTTTCCCAAGGCAGCTAAAACACCACACTGGGATCCTGCAACAGCACAGAGTCACATCTGACCACAGCTTGGGCGGAGCTGGTGTTGCTTTAGGGAAAATCAGCTCCTTTCAGATGAGGGCTTTGGCTGGAAGTGCTCTGAGTGCTGCTCTGGAGAGCGAGGCTGGTGGGGAACAAGTGCTGGCACCAGGCACAGCAGCCAGCTTTGGGACTATTGGGACTCCTACTTTTGCAGCTGAGATGGTGTTGGCATGGCTTGCCATTTGGAGGCAAGGAGAATTGTGGKTTTGGTGCCCAGATGATCTGACTGCTGGCTGTGAATCCTGTCACAGAGATGGACCCATCAGAAAAGTGCCTGCAAGCCCAGAGTTGTAGTTGGGTCCATTCTCAGGGCTGTTGTCAACAGCTGCAGAGGGAGAGCTGAAGTGTGGAGTGAGCTGTAGTAATTTAATACAGCTCCTATCTGTGACAGGCTTGGAAAAACTTGCTGCAGCAAGTAAGTCTCTGTAAATAGAGGTCTTCAATACTGTMAATCCAGGAGTGTTGGAAGGAGCAGGAGTTGAATTTCCTGATTTTAGCAAAGCCGTAGAGAAACATGAATGTGGATCTGCCTTCCCAGGGCTCTCCTGAACTTCCTTTTTCCTAGTGGTTCTTTGTCTTGGGTTTCTGCAGCTTTCCAGGCTGTTCCCAGCCCCCCTGTCTGCAGGGAATGTGCACAATCCTSCATCTGCACAGAGTCAGGGAAAATCCACTCTAAATCTCTCCTTTCTACCTCCAGGCTCTTGGGGATCTCCCAGCAATGTCACAACCAGCATAAGCTTCCAAGTCTTTTGCTTGCCTGCTTTTATTCCCTGAATTATCCTGTCAGTGTGAGCTGTTAAACTACACACAGCCACCTCCTTGCAGGCGCCCCTGGAGCGTTCCTGACACCTGGTTCTGAGTTTCTGGGATTGCTGTCCCACTCCTTTTCCAGCAGGATGTGATTTGGGGCTCAGCAGTGCTGGCATCCGTTGTTCCTGCCAGGCTGCTGATTGTSCTGGGGGATGGCATTTGTTCAGAGCCAGAGAAAACATGAGGCCTCTCAAAAAAGCTCGTACTGTACTTTCAAATAAATAAATAAATAAGCAGCACAAAGAGGCCACTGTCACCAGGCCCTTTCCACCTCTCTAATTAACCAATGTTGTGGCAAAGAAAAATTTCCCACTGTCAGCACAGAGCTGGCACTGCCTGCTCTTTTATTATTTAATTCTTTTTTGGATGATGGAGTGCTGGTGGGCTGGGGAGGTGAAGCTGGGTGACTGYCCTTGCTGCAGTGCAAAGAGTAACACAAAACTCAGCTGCTGGCTTGAAGCTGCAATGATGGTACCTGTATGCATGGGCCTCCCTCATAAGGGGCTTAGGGACACCAACCCAACCCCTCCAGGGTGATTCCTGCTCTCATATGGGACATGGAAACAGGAGTTAGCATGGTAGATGTAAAGAGGAAAGTGGCATTGGAGTCTTGACATGGAGATTTGAAAGAGCAAAAGACCATTGCATCAGTAGTGTTCTGTCCTTTGCCAGGGATAATGTCCATCCAAGGCATGGCTTTGAAAGATCTGGTTTGAGTCTAAATCCCTATTATTTACAGCAAAATTCAGGTTTCTTTAAAATAGGGAACCTTTGTTCTTTTCCAAATGTTTAATGTTTTCCCAGTCTGAAACAATTCTTGTGAAAGTATAAGTAAACCTATTCATTAGCTTGGGTTAAAAACAAATTAAAGGCAGTCCTCTAGGAATGGCAGCATCTGTTAGTCTTTGTCTCAAATGATCTTGAGAGAGTAAAGCAGAGGCTTCAAAATTTCCCATAATTAAAGGTTAGTTAAAATTTTGTCCCTAAGCTGTAATCAGGCTGGAGTCTGATTTAAAAGTATCGGTGCAATATTTGCTGGCTCTGAGGCAGGCTGCAGTCCTGCTGTGGTGAGCAGCTTCCAGGGGACCAGGCAGGAATTGTTTAATCCCTGCATTTCTTCTGGAGCTAACTGGTGCCCTGCACCCCTGTAGGAGGTGCCAGGAGCCCTTYCCAGGGAGCTGCTTGGCCAAAAGTCCTCGTGTCCCCCAGCCCATGCGGGCTCTGCTCTGCAGGAGAGGCTGATGCAACATTGCCAGAGACAAAGCTCAGGAGGGAGCAGTGGGAATAAAGCTGTTAGAAAGCATCCAGGGGAGAGATGGTGCAGGGCCTTGAGGGGAAGCTGTCTGAGGAGTGGTKGAGGCTATTTGGTTTGTTCAGCAGAACGGAGATTGACTGGGGGCTGCAGCTCCTCCTGAGGGGCAGCTCCAGTCTCTGCTCCCTGTGAGCAGGGACAGGACACAAGGGAATGGCTGGAGCTGTGTCAGGGAGGGTCAGGTTGGATATCAAGAGAAGGTTCTGCCCCCAGAGGGTGCTGGGGCACTGGAGAGGCTCCCCAGGGAATGGTCACAGCCCCAAGGCTGCCASAGCTCCAGGAGTGTTTGGATAACACCAGGCACAGGGAGGGATTCTTGGGTGTCCTGTGCAGAGCCACAAGCTGGACTTGATGATCTTTGTGGATCCCTCCTAACTCAGGACACTTTATGGTTCTACAAATTGGCTCTGGGATGCAGGGGCTGTGTTTGCCCTGATTTCTAAATATCTGTAGCAAACCTAAGGCTGCTTGTGTGCATTTCATCCAGTTTTTACAAATCCTGAGATGCAATGGGATTAATGCATTCTGGTAAACCAGGTTCTGCTCTCAAACATATTATTTTGAATTTAATACTCATCTTTGGGCTCTCAGTAATATTGCACAGAGGCTTTTTTTGGCTTTAAAGTTTTAAGATGTTTTCAGTAAACTCTTAAAACCCTCCCAAAGGCCCATCGTTAAAGTTCAAAGCAGAAGACTAATCATCATGAGGTGTTTGCAATTATCCCCCCTTCTGGTGTTATAAAAAGATGATGTTGAGAGAAGACTCTGTAAAACTTCAAATGCATCAAGGAAATGCATGAAGTGCACAGTGCTGCCTTTAGGATTTGGAAGCGAGGAGGGGGGAAGCTCCCCTAAATGTAGGATGTGGAGTTTGTGGTGGGCTTGGGGTTTTTTTTAACTGCTATAAAATGCCTCAATCATAAGCATATGGTTCATCCAGGGGAATTCACACAAAGATATGGAATGCCTGTTGCTAAAATAACTCTGCATTTCTTGAACTCCAGCGTGTGCTTGGTCCCCATGCTGGCCCCCCTTTTCCTGCAGCACTGCGGATGCCCTGTTCCAGTTACAGCACAGGCTGCTTTTATCCCTGCTTCCTGCTGCATGGAGGAGCACCCAGAGACAGCCCAGGCCTGTTCTTGCTCAGCCTCTCCGCAGCTGATCTGGGAATGATTTGAAACAAAACCCCTCAGTCCTTTGGAAACCTCCGTCGTGAAAAATCATTTCAAGTTTATTAGGAACGGCTGCGGCCACACGTACGTGGAAGAAAGAAAGCAGTAAAGAGGCAGAAAGGGGGAGGCAGTGGTGCTGAAGCACTTTCTAAAGTAGGGGAGGAGTTGCAGAGCCCAGAAATAGGCACCAGGACTCTTGTTTTCCCTCTTTTCAGGAGGCGGCAGCCGCTTCCCGGTGACACTTAATAATTAAAGATAACGAGAAGCGCAGGAGATAAAAACAGAGCTTTCAAAAGCTCCCTGGCTGGCACTTTTGTTCTGGGCAGAGGAGGTTTTATTTGGGGGGAGGTTGTCTCTGTGTGACTTGCTGAGCTTTTATCTCCTTTGCTGCTGTATTTTCTCATTCCCAAGGGCAGTTTGTTTCTCCAGCAGCTCTTTCTGCTTGTGGCAGGGCCCTGTGTGGATGCTGGGTGAGGCTCCTGTGCAGCAGCATTGTTGGATCAGGCCTCCCTGCCGTGAAAAGGTGCCTCTCTTAGCAACCCAGCCCTGCTCCTCGCTAATCCATCCACAGACCAAGCCCTCGTGCTGCTGTGATTGGCTCCGTGCTCGCTGCATTCCCTGGATTCAATGGCAGAGGGCTGAAAGGAAAAGCTTCCTCCATGCCATGCTGAGAGCCTTTCCCAGGTGGGGGATGGCAAGGGCAGGCTYCCACACTGGCCAGGGATCAGATTTGTTTTCCTTGGCTACAGCATGGGATGCACAGAGCATCCCGCTGCTGGGTCTGGGGTAAAGCTTGGTGCTGTCTCTTGAAAWCACAGCTCCTGCTAATGACCATGTCTGCTTTCTGCAGATAAAAAGGGTGAATGCATCTCAGAGATCCTCTGCATTTTCCTCTTGGCCGCCTCCCTTCTCCCGTGATGCAGCAGAGTGTGAGGAAGGGCCACGTTGTAGCATTGCCCTGCATTTCCTCTCTGGCAGAAAAGCCCAGTTACATCTTTGCTCACAAAAACTGCCCAGTGCTGAGACCCCCTCCAGGGTTGGGAGGTTGCTTTTTTCCTTTTTCCTTCTTTTTTTTTTTTTTTTTCTTGCTGTAGGCAAGGCAGCTGACAGGAAGATGACTGTTAACTTGACAAGATAAATGCCTTCAATCCACACAGCCTGTGAACAGGCCATTAAAATTATAATCTAATCCTTTATTAGGGGACTTGAACCCGCTCAGGGAAATGGACACAAGAAACTTTTGAAATCCTTCTGCAGCCTCCACCCCATGTGATGTTAAAAGGTTTCTCACCACAAAACCAGCCATAAGTGTGCTAATGAAATCTTAATTTTCGGTGTGGGTGCTTTACCCCTCGATGAATCTGTCATCTTTCTAATTACTGTGGTATTAAAAAACAGCCTTTGCTCCCAAAGAATTAGTAGTGTTTTGCAAGATTCACTAAAATAGCAYCAGGACTTGTTTGTTGRTTGTTTTTATTTTTAATTCCGACCTACACAATTAGGCAGAACTTGTGGCATCAGCTTTCTTTCAGAACATCCTAAAATTATCTTGCTGTTTACCTATCATCAATTCTTTTGTTCCATCTGGGATGTGGAACTTTCCTAAATACTGCAGGTATTGAACAGTGCTGTGTATTCATCTCTTGCCAAATTTAATGTCAGCCTCTTAATGTGCAGTGGGTTTTTTTTGTTCTTTTGATATTAATGGATACCAGTCTTTCAGAAATACTGGTGCAAAAAAAAAAAAATTCCAAGCTAAGTCTTGGTATGTGAGATTAAGTGTAAGCACTTCTTAACCTTCCAGTGGGAAAATACACTTTTATCAGCAGAGAAGCAACTGGGCTGATAAGTTCTGTTCTTGGAGATGGGGATTGTTGTGGCTCTGCTGTGATTTGTGGTTTCAGAACTCGTCAGGAACTCGTCATCCTGATCCAGGTCTGTTCCTGGCTGGTTTTGGCACCCAGGGTGTGCTGTGAGCTCTGTACCTCTTGAAACCCCCGAGGGGCTGCAGCTGAGTGGGGGTCTGTGGCTGCTGTGCTGGGGGGCTCTGGGGTCAGCTGGGAGGCCTGGCAGATGGGTTTGCTGTTCCCAGGAGCTCTGGGAGCTGCAGTAATCGAATCCAGCAGCACCTTGGGCCAGTGCAGCTGGCTGCAGCCCCGGGGCAGATGGATGTGTCCAGCCCCAGCAGAGGGAGGTCAGCTGCAGTTTAATCTGGGGGGYTGGAGCAGCCCTGCCTGCAGAAGGGTCTGGGGAAGTTGTCTTTGTGTCCAGTTTTGTGCAGGACTGACCAGAGCTGCAGCATCAGGGGTGGTGACAGGAAGGGGAAGCACCACTTCACAGGATTAACCATAGATTTTTGTTGGAAAGGGCTTTAAAGCTCATCTTGCTCCACCTCCTGCCATGGGCAAGGACACTTTCCACTATCCCAGGTTGCTCCAAGCCCTGTCCAACCTGGCCTTGGACACTTCCAGGGATGGGGCAGCCACAGCTTCTCTGGGCAMCCTGTGCCAGGGCCTCACCACCCTCCCAGAGAAGAGTTTACTCTGTAATCASAGACTTAGACTAAAGTAAAAGCATTTTGTTAAGTTAAAGGACACATTTCTGGGCTTTAAGGTAARGTTTATCCTTTGTGTGAGGAAAGGAGATACTGGGTGATCTTGCTCAGCTGAGCTTAAAATATATTTCTTGTCACATAAACCTTCAGGTGCATCTTCTCCAGTAATAAAATGGGAGTGGTGGCTGTGTCCATTTTCAACAGCATTGCAAAATATAGTCTGAGAAGGAAAAAAAAATCAAGTCTTAAAGCTTGAAACCAAGCTTTGAGAGTGCTGCTGGGGCAGCTAAAGAGCAGGAGGTGTTTGGCTGCCTGTGGAGCATGCCCAGGTGGTTTTCCAGCCAGGAATACTGACACTTGGGGGGTACTTAGGCATTCCATATAGGCTCAGAAGAGCCATTCTTCAGCAGCTCTTGTGGAGATAGATAGGCTGTAATTAACAGCCCATGCAAGCAGCCTGCTTGGGAAAGAAAAAAAAAAAAAAGCATGTTCTGGAAAGTCTTAATTTTTAACCATCGACTCGCAGAATAATAAAAGGGAGGGAAGTATTGAGTTTTTGGCTTTCTGCACATTAAGATAACTTCAGTCTCCCAGGGAAACCTTATCTGGTGGTGGAGGAGGGGATTTCTCCACAAGCTTTCCAGGCTGCACATGTGCAGGACTGTCAGCTGGGGACTGGGAAGCTTAAAATCATCTCAGTGTAGCTGCATGCACGAAGCAGATTTTGGATTTAGTTCCAGAGCATTCTTCAAAATAAGGGATATTTTTCACGTTAAGAGTGTTCAGGAAGAAATGTATGTGTTTTGGCAGTACTGAAATTAGGGTGACTAAAACAAGCAGAGTCTTGTGCTTTGTGGACTACTTGGGGCTCAGAGTTCCAAACACTGTCCTGGAGGTTTGRCTGCTGTCCCTGAAATCTCCAGGTTTGGTTTCATCCCCACAGACATGCAGAAACTCACCTGAGGCTTCATTGCATCGTTGGATCTCACTGGTGCTCCTTTAAGAGTTAGGAGAGCTTAAGGTGGTGAGAGGCAGCAGGACAAATTCAGTTTCTGGCTTGTTCTTGCCTTCTCAGTGAGCAGCAGCCCTGAATATTCTTGCTATAACCTCTAGACAGACATTAAAGAAACATATTTCGATTTATGCCCTTCTTAGAGTTACAGATAAGATCTAAATGGCACCATTTAGCTACTAGAGCCAGGATTTAAGTTGTGTTAATTCCAGCTGTTGGGCCAAAAACTCTACAAGTGCTAGGATAAYGTAAATATTTAATAAACTATTGCCATTAAAAAGATTAACAGCTCTTCAGAGGGGAGGAGCTGGGTCGCTGTTCTCTGGTTTCCATCAAGTCAATGAATTTTAGTGCTGATCTCCCTGGAAAGCTGATCCAAGCATCTTGGTCATACTCCATGGAGTGCAGGTTATTTGTGCTGCTGCAGTTTCCCCATCCCAGCTTTGCTTTTGGGTAAATCTAGGCCAGTCCCAACGAGGACAATTCAGCCAAATTAATCTATTTTGGTTTTCCCTGTGAAAATGTGCTGAAAAGAAAAGCAGCAYTGAGAGAACAGAAAGCTGCTGCAGCAGGAATTCTCCCACTGATTGTTGGTATTCCTTAATTTCTAGGAAGATGATGAGAAGATAATTCATGAGATTCAGAAGGAGGCYGAAGAGGAGCAAAGGAAGAAGAATGGGGGTAAGTCACTGTGGGATGAGGCTGAGGATGGATGATGGGACAGCACAGGGTTCCCAGCTACTGATGGCTCTCTGGACCTGCACTGGGTTCTGTTCTCCTGGGAGCTGGTCTGTTTTTAAAGTGCTGTTGCCTGAAGACTTTTGCTGGGATTGTAAGCAAGCACAAGATTTGTTTGGCTCTCATGTGGCACCAGTGTTGTGGCTGCCTCTGCTGGGCAAAGTAGCTGAGGGGCATCAAAACCTCTGAGCTGTGATGTTGGGGGGCTGCCCCACATCCCACAGCAGGAAATGTTCCCCTTTGTGGGGTGCTGTTGGTGAAAGGAGCCRGGCTGGAGAGCTCATCAGGCAGTGATGCTGTGCAATGTGCTTGGAATGGGGCTGCTGGTGGTGGTGGGGTGATGCTGGGGTGACGAGCTGCTCTGTGGGGTGACTGCTCTTTGCTCTCCTCCCCGTGCAGAGAACAGCTTCAAGCGCATCGGCCCTCCCGTGGAGAAGCCCGTGGAGAAGATCCAGCGGATGGAGGCCATCCCCAGGCCGGTGCCTCAGAACTTCCACCAGCCCCGGATGCCCCCGTACCCCTTCGTGCACCCCCCGTTCCCCCTGCCCCCCGTGCGGCCCCTGTACAACAACATCCCCCTCAACATCGGCCCCATCCCCGCCCCCTACGTGCCCCCCCTGCCCAACATGAGGGTGAACTTTGATTTCCCCCAGATCAACGTGCAGCTGGAGCACAACCTGCCTATGCACTTTGGGCCTCAGCCCCGGCACCGCTTCTGACCTGCCCCACAGCACCTGGCAGGGTCACCACAGGGCAAAGCCACCCCTTAACGTCACCCCCTCCCCACTCCAGCCCCTCTGGGGTTTAGCCAGCAGCCAGGGGACTCCGTGTCCCTGTGCTGCACCCTCTCTAGGGCTTCTCCAAACCTTTGCAATCCAACATTTCAACCTGTGCCGCGACAGGGTTTGGTGCTACATTTCCCAGGGGTGGAGTTCCCCCCTGAGCTGGGCATCTCCAGATGTTTTGTTTTGACAAAGCCTGTTCAGGCAGCTGTTGGGAGGAAAAGTGAGGCTTTGTAGGAAACAGGGATACAGCTGTTCCTTGGGGAATTCCCAGAAATCCTGCCTTCCTGCTGGCCAGAGCAGCAAAGTGAGCCTTGGAGGAAGGGAGGAGACACTTGGCATCCGAGTAAGCATAAAACCTTCAGGAGTGAGGTAACAGGAGGCAGCTGCCCCAGCCTCCTGCCTGTGCTGAGGCTCAGGGATGGGGTTCCTGTGTTCTCCAGCATCCCTGTATCCTGCTGGCACCTCCCAGCAGAAATAAATTGTTCAAAAACAAGTCAATGTAGCATTTTTAGTGTGCCTCACTCTCCAAGCAGAGCGAGAGGCTGCAGCAGCTGTCCCACTGCTCAGGTCTTGGTAGGGAGCCCACAGCTATGTTTGGTTTGGGGGTGTTAGGAAGTGGCAGGAGATTTGGGCACCCAAATCTTTGGCTGGATTGAACTTGCCCCCTTTGAAGGGCTCAGTTTTTCCCCCTAAAGGTGTGTGCCCCTCAGCTTCTGAACCGTGGCCTTTGCTTTGCTGTTCTCATCTGGCATCCCAAACCTCCCCCAGCTTCTGGCAGCAGAGCTCAGGCAGCTGTGGAACCACCTGGAGCCAAAGCTGTGCCCTTTATTGCAAAAACTGCCTGGGAGACACGCAGACAGACRTGTAGGCAGTGATGTGTCCTGTGGAAGGAAAATTGGGAATGTTCCCTGTAGCTGCCACGAGTCGGGAGCCCCTGTACCCAAAGCCTCASACCCCTGTGGGCAGCTGGGGCCTCATGCTGCAGGAAGCTGGCTGCTTCCACAGCACCAAATGACTCCTGAAAATGTGTGTGTCAGCCTAATTGGCTTTGGAAAAGTGTGTTAAAAGTTAAACCTGAGTATTGCTGGGCTTAGAAAGGGAGGGAAAAGCAAAACTTCCTTGTGAGAGGTGGGGAGTGCAGTGCTGGGTTGTGGGAGGAGGGTGGCACAAAGCCCTTTCTCCACATCCCTTGGCTGTGCTGCCTGGTACAGGCCCCATCTAGAAAAGAAAATGGTTGGAGTGGAAAAAACCCCTCTTCCCAGGAATGTTGGGCTGGCTTTTAGCAGCCCAGTTGTGCTGTTGTTCTCCAAATGTTTTGTTCTGGCCTTCATCCTGTTCTGTCCTGCTGGGAACTCTCTGGGTGCACTTCCCCTCCTGTCATTCCCCCCTGTATTTCAGCATCCAGGTGTTTTGTGGGTTTCTGTGTTTTTTTCAGGTAAGATTCCCTGTCTCCACCTCACAGCTTCTGCCAAAGCCCCAGTGCAGCRCTCCAGGAGCCCTCGGGTGTGCAGGGGGCACAGGGTGTCAGTGGGATGCTCCTGGACAGGGCCTGGCACAGCATTTGGGGACTGTTCTCCCCAGGAAGGTCTCCCAGACTGGAGGACTTCCCTGCCTCTTGGAGCTGAGTGCTTTTCCCATTGCCTGTGGGTCAGACATTCCCTGTGGAGCTCTCTGGCTCCTCTGTGCCGTGGCCTCTCTAGCATTAATAACCAACTGCTCTTCCCTTGCTGCTGSAATTCTCTATTTTGAAGTAGTTTATTCCTGGCAGGGGTGTGGGGGCTGCTGGAGCTCTATCACTTGCTGCTCAGCTGGGCTTTGACCAGGTTTCAATCCTGCCTTGCACTGATTCCTGCAGCAGCAGCCAGGAGCAGGAACCCTGTTGGGCTTGGGGAGGGAGAGCTTTGTCACAGCAGGTGCTGAGAAAACACACCCAGGGCAGAAGCAGCAGTGGTGCCCTCCCTCATGCAAAGGGAATCCTGTTTGCTTAATAGCTGAGGTTTGATGGGCTCAAGGGCTGGTTTGGGTGAGCCCTCYAGGCTCTCCAAGGCATTTGCCCTTCCTGGTGGGTGCAGGAAGGATCAGGCAGTGGCCCAAACTAAGGACATAGGGTGATCATCCAGCAAAAAATGGTGGTGCAGGGATGTGTGGGCATGGAGAGCTGAGCCTTGGCAGAGGGAAGGGTGGCTGTGGAGCAGAGGGGCTGGAGAAGTGGCACAGAGGTGGCACAGGGAGGTTGGTGGCTGTGATCCATCRGGGTCACTGCTGCCCTGGCGCAGCTGCATGGTCCTGGAGGAGCCTGGAGGATACAGAGGGAAGGGAAGGGAGGTTTCCCTGGGTCCCCTGCCAGAGACAAGGGCTTATTTGTGTCCAGGAGAGGATAAATCAGTGCCTGGTCTGTGGTGTGCAGGTACACCCTGCCCAGCACTGCCCCTCTCCCCAGGGATACACCATTGCACCAAAACCTTGCAGCCCAAGTGTGTGGCTGCTTCTCCCCTCTGACCCAGGAGATCTCAAGTTGCTTCTGAATCTGTGTTTATTTATTAAAAAAAGGAGAGAAAAAGCCCAAAACTTACTGAGCCACCCAATCCAGCCTTGACCTGGTTTCTAACTCCTGCATCCCACTTTTCCCTCTTGTCCCCCAGTCTCTGGAACCACTTGTTTAAAGGTTTTGAAGGCAATGAGGAGGTTGCTGTGCCCAGGCTGATCCCATAACAGGTACTTCTTACAGCTAATTGCAGTGTCCCATTTACTTGCCTTAAAGGTGGAGAGAGAAACTTAGTATTTGCACTTAGCAAAACGTTGTATTAAAAGAAAAAAGGACCTGTAAAGATGTGCATGTTCTGCGACTTTGTATAACAATAGCTGAAAATAAATAGGTGGTTTATTAAAAAAAAAAAGAGAAAAAAACCAAAAAATATTTTTCTTTACATTCTGGTAGTAAACAGTTCTAATACTCTGTGTGTAAAAAGTTCCTGTATTATATTGTAATTTGAATTTTTGTAAATAAATTTGTGCACTCTGGCTTTTCACCTGTGTGCTTTTCTTACAGCCATGACCTTGTCCTCCCATCCTGCCTGTGCCATGGAAACTCCCCAGGTCTAAGGCAAAACCCCAGTGACCCTCCTGGAACAGCTGAACCTGCTCCATGTGCTCCCAAGGAAAAAGTGGATGGGATAGAAAATGGTTTCCAGTCACTCCTTTAAATGGAAACCAGGATGGGGGGAGGGTTGAGGGGATTTCCCCTCCTGCTGGAGTGGTGGTGAATGATGATAAATGCAGAATCCAGCCTTGAGGGGAAACAAGGAAATGTGTGCTGGCAGCTGGGGAGAGGGGAAGGGGGAGAGCCCTTCSTGCAGCTCCAGAGCCCTGCCCTGGGTGGGCACCCCCTGGCAGAGCTGCTCCCCTGGCTGGGGGTCACAGTCTGGTGTCACAGCCAGCTCTGTGCACTCACAGATGGCACAGTGAGGCCGAGTGTGGCCACCAGAGCTGCTCAGCACTTCCTGCACTGCCCTGATTTCTCCCTGTTATGGTCAGGACTGCACATCCTTCCTTCCTTCCTTCCTTCCTTCCTTCCTTAGGCCCCTGCAGGGCTCACCCCCCAGTCTGATGGTGAAGGTCCCTCTGGGCACTGCCATCCCCCTGCCCCCTGGGGTGTGTGCCTGGGGCGAGCTGGGCAGCCCCTCATCCCAAACTTTACTTTTTCCAATCAGCTTTACATTTTCCAAGGCAAACAGGAGCCTGTGGGTGCCCAGCCAGGCTGGGGTGGTGAGGGAAGCTCTGGCTGCTCAGTGCAGGTGCTGGAGGTGCTGCTGTTGGATGGGGGGTTTGGGTGTGTGGTTGGGTAGGGGTCAGCAATCAGCCTCCTTTACTCAGGGATGTGGAAAAGGGCAAGATAAGGACTAAAGAGGGAAGGGAAGCCCAGTCCAACCCATGTCCTGGAGCCAAAGGAGCCAGGATGTGCCCCCAGCCCTCCCAGGACAACTGAAAGCAGCCCTGAAACTCAACCAACAGCAGCACCTCCAGCACCTGGGCTCAGTGGCTTCAGGCTCTAAGCATCTCCAGAGGTGACCCAGCCTCTGGCTTTGGCTTTAAACCTCTTTGGAGCCTCTTAGTCACCATTCCCTTCCCACCGTCTCCTCTAGAACTCTCTAGAACCAGCTGAACCCATCAGACAAAGGCTCCACCACCCCAAATCTCCACACTCAGGCTCTTGCCAGCCCCAACAGACCACACACCAGGTTGAATCCGAATGCAGGTTTTATTTTTTAATTCATCTTTCTCCATTTGAAGCTATTTTTTTTTAAGTTATACAAATGGCACTTACAAAAAAATAATAATAATAAAAAAACCAAACAAACCCAAAACTTAAATTTTCAGAGTGAGATGTTTTCAGAGAGTCACGACACCCGATAAGAGGAGACAGGAGAGATGTTTGACCTAATGTCACACGGGAGAAGCCGGAGCAGGAAGGACACGGGTGGGAGCGTGACGGGGTGGGGAGGAGGTGACACAGGGAGGGGGTGAAGGCCAGCGAGGGTGTGTGTCAAGTCACAGGGTCACACAGGGCTTCAAGACACTCGGTCCTTGGAGGGGCCGGGGGGCGCGGGCAGCCCCTGGGTGTGAGCGCAGAGCCGAGGTAGAGTCCCAGCCAGGATCCCCTGCGCCCGCCAGGGACCCCAGCCCAGAGCTGTGCCCCTGCCCGGGGACAGCCACTCGCTCTCCCAGCTGAATTTAGCACCAAGCTCCTGCGGAGGGGATCCCTCCTCGTGGCTTTAAGGCTGACGAGCCCCTGCCTGGCCTCCGGCAGTAGGGACCGGCCCTGGTTTGGCACGGCAGCGATGCCGAGAGCACCCGTGGTGTGGGGTGGGACCAGCACTCCCCCTCTGCAGAGGGGGCCCACGCGGGAAAAGGCTCCTTGGTGTGTTCGTAGGGAGCAGAAACCGGCCCTGGGAAGGCCCCAAAGGATAAAGTGCCTTTCACCACCCTAAGGAACACGCAGCATCACCCTTACAGACAGCGTTAAACTCTAATGCAGACCTAGTACAGACAACAGCTGGTCACACAGTGCCATGGAGAGCATATATAAATAGAGACTAACAAAAATACTGTTTTGGTCTTTTTTTTTCTTTTTTCCTTTTCCAGTAGGGTTGCAATTCATGAGAGCCCAGCCCAGGTGCCCTGGGGGTGGTGGGACCAGGAGCTGCCCCCTCGGGGTGCCCACAGGAGTGGGCGCTTCCTAATTCAGCATTAGGTGTTCAGTGATTCGCTTCACTGTTCCAGTATTTTATGAGAGAGAAAAAAACAACATCAAAGGTACTGAGCAAATATCACTGTGCAAAGTTTGCTAAGGAACTTTTCTATTCTGTAAACCAAAATCTGCAGTTTATGCTTCCAGCCACTGCCCCAGGGAGATCACGTTGGCCAGCCCGGCTCCTACCGGGACCGAAGCTCACTGGGGATGGGCTGGATGCAGCCCCCACCCTGGCACGGGCTGGCTCTGTGTCCCCCACGCCCTCCCCTCCAGGCAGAGCAGCAGGACCAGCCTTGGGGCAGGCTGGACCCACCATCAGGGTCTGGGATGCTCCTCCAGAGCCAGAAGCACAAGGAGGGGTGGAGGGACAGGAGCACGGGGCTCCATGAGATGAAAGGCTGAGGCTTTCCAGACAGGATCACCCTAAAGAATCGTTTCCAGGTGTTTGGGGAGGGGCAGTTTGCTGGCCCTTCCTCAGGGATGTGCTGGCACCTGCCAGCCCCATCCCCAGGGATGCTGTGATATGTAAGGTCACCTCTTACAGCTCAGCTGGGGATGAACCTGCCCCACAATCCAGGAGGGGAGAGAAGCTGCTGGGACCAGCCAGCTGAGCCAGCTGAGCCCTGCACCATCTCTCCACCCCGACTGGAGCAGGGCAGGACAGGATGGATGCTCCAGGGGACACTGGCAGCACAGTCTGAGGCTGTGCCAGTGCTGATATGGCAGAAGCGAGCACAGAGGTGATCTTATTCCCTTTTTTTTTAATCGAGGAGAGGAAAATCAACTACCTAAGGTGATGCTSAGGGCCAGGAGGGGGATACGGCCATTTCCAAGCCCAGCAAACCTGGAGGGAGGAAGGGATGGGGGGATAGAGACAGACCCCTCTACAAAGCTATAGGCAGGCAGCCCCACCACTTTTCCAGTTCTTACAGGGATTTACGGAGACCCACCTCCCACATAACGCACCAACTCTATGGCAGGAGGGAGGGGCAAGCCAGTCTGAAAATCCTGTTACAGAGAGGAGAAACAGAACCCAAGGGAAAAGAGGAMAGGAAGGGAAAGAGAAGTTGGCAACGGGAGGTACCCTAAAGTGCATTAATACTCCCAGAGGGTGGAGGCGTCGATGGTGTCGGCCGATGCCTTGAGCACCCCGGCGTGGTCGCCCTTCAGGTATTTGCCATTGATTTTGATGGCCACTTTGTTATAGTCGCAGAACTCAAAAAAGAAGTCCACGGGGGTGTCGCTGCTGCTGGTGACGGACGACTCGTTCCCCACCATCCAGTACTTCCCAGTGGCATCTGCAGGAGAGGGGACACGGTGGCCTCACGAGCCACCACGGGGACCCCAAAGGCCACAACCACCCTGGGCACTCACCCTTGACGAGCCACCACGGGGACCCCAAAGGCCACCACCCCCAGCCCTGGGGTGCCCTGGGCACTCACCCTTGATGTTGTAGGCACCATCATTGAACTCCAGCTGGAAGACGTCGTAGGAGGAGCGGTTGGAGTCCAGCGTGCCGGTGACCTTGCGGCAGCCGATGAAGCCGTGCTCGCCGCGCAGCACGATGATGGGCCTGTTGATCAGCTTCATCACGAAATGCTCCGTCTCGCCTGCACCGAGGGGACACCGAGGGGCTGTGAGGGCAGCCAGGGGGGCACAGAGCCACACCCCAAAGCTGGCAGGCAGCGGGGAGGAGCGAGGGCTGTGCCCTCACCCATTTCTCACCCACGCCATCTGTCCCCCCATCTCACAGCACGTCACTAAGAGAACTCATTGCCTGAGCATCACTTGGAAGAAGAGCCTGGCTCTGGAGGGGCTTTTCTCACCCCCTGCTGCCCCGGCGTGGGGTCCCCAAGGGTCCCTTACCCGCTGTCTCCATGGAGGCTGCCAGCTGCCCGTTCTTCTTCGCTGTCACATACTTGCCGTTGGCAGCTTTCAGGGTGATGCGTTTGTCGCACCACTCAATGTCGAAGTAGCAGCTCGCGTTCCTGTGGGGCAGAGAGGACAGTCAGGGGGGTGGGATGGAGGGGGACCCTGCCACCGCCCCCCTGCTGCCTTGGAAAGGGCCACGGCTGGGTCAGGAGAGCCTGCTTCGATCTGTTTGTGCAGGATGAGCTGTGTTGTGGTGGCCATCCCGCTGGGGAGCCCTTGCCCCGGGGGCAGGAGGCAGGCAGGCAGCCAAAGGCACTTCTGGGCTTTCCGCCTGGCGCTCAGGGTTGAACTGCAGGGCAAACATTTCGACAGCCCCAGCCGACCAGGAAGGATTATGTGGCCCCAGGGACCTCCAGAGCATCGTGGGCGGCAAGCCCCARCCCATCCCTGGCTTTCCCAAAATGCACCGCCTCTGCTGGGAAGCGTTTGGGATGAGCACCCAAGCTGGAAAATCCCCTTGAATTCCCCGGGGAGGTGCAGAGGGTGCTCTGAAACCCAGGCAGGGCCCTGAGGACTCACTTTGTGGAGGCTGTGGACTGGATGCCCCCGTTGGAGGTGAGGGTCCAGTACTTCCCGGTGTAGGTGCGGAAGGCGCATTTCTTGGTGTCCTTGTTGATCTCCAGCTGGTAGGTCTCCTGGTCACCCTCCTCATCCTGGTTGGCTGAAAGGTCCATCCCTACASACCAGAGACAGACAGAGTTGGGGGGTGGGACCACAACCCCCCTCCAGCAGGTCCAGGTGCAGGGCAGGCCAGGAAACCCAGCTGAGAGTGGCTCCTGCTTCCTGCGTGAGCTTTGGTGGCTCCCAAATCCCTCCCCTCTGGCAYTTGGGGTTCAAATCCAGGTTTTTGTTTGGTTATTTGGTGTTAAGGTCTTAAATGAGGGGTGAGCAGCCGTGAGCTTCCACTCCTGACCCAGCAACTCCATCACAATGAGCAAAGACCAATGCAGATGCTTTATAAGGAAAGGGCTGCAGTTTTTCCCAAAGGTGACAGCCAGGTTTCTCAGCCCATTAGCAGAGGCCACTGCAGCACCCATGAATCCCAGCCCGTGGCGCGTTTAAGGACCATGACAACATTTTTCATCCACAGTTGTCACATCCCACTGGGGCACTGAGGTGTGCAGGGACAGGAGGCTCAGGAAAGCCCCAGGGCAGCCAAGCCTCTCCCTGACTCCCCAAAATCATCAGCACCAGCCAGCTCTGCAGCCAGGATGACCCTTCCCTGTGCCCAAGGGGCCAGAGACAGCATTTCCATGCAGAGGAGGATGCAGCTGGTCCTGGGGCCACCAGCCACAGCCCTGGGCCACTGCCAGCCACGTGTGCATCCTCTGAGCCCGAGCAAACCTGCTTAGTCAGGGCTAGCAGGGCCAAAACTGCTCCAGAGCTCTCCAGCTTGGTGGATTTCAGCCCAAAAACACTTTGGGGATGAGAGCCACAAGCTGTAGCCAAAGCCAATGGCCGAGCTCTGTGCTGGGGTGCAGAGCTCAGCCCCACTACTGAGCTCAGTGACATGGGAGTTCAGTGGAGCTGGATGAATTTTCCAGGGCCAAACACACCTGCATCCCTCCCTGCTGCAAAGGGGTGCACAGGGTTGGAGTGCACACTCTGTCTAGTTCTGGTCCTCTCACTAAAGTAGACTTGGAGGTGCTGGAGCACGTCCAGAGAAGGGAAATGGAGCTGGGGAAGGAGCACAASTGTGATGAGGAGCAGCTGGGGGAGCTGGGGGCTCCTGTTCAGCCCCTCACAATGCATCCCAGCCTCTGGGCTGCTGGGGTTTCTGGTGCTGTGCACAGACACTGCAAGGGCTCCAGGGGCTGCAGTCCTGGTGGCCCCACTGCTCTGGGAAGGCACCAGGAGCTCCCACAGCTGCACCCAGCCGTGCTGCAGGCTCAGCTCCCTGGGGCTCCACATCCCCTGTCCCTGTCTCCAATCTCCCATCCCACACCCAGGAGCAGCCTCTGCTTTGCATATCCATCACCCACCTTTCCCAAGGGATCAGGCTTTGTTCCCAAAGGGATCAGGCTTTGTTCCCAATGGGATCAGGTTCTGTTCCCAAAGGGATCAGGCTTTGTTCCCAATGGGATCAATCAGGCTTTGTTCCCAATGGGATCAGGCTTTGTTCGCAGAGGGATCAGGCTTTGTTCCCAATGGGATCTGGCTTTGTTCCCAATGGGATCAGGCTCTGTTCCCAAAGGGATCAGGNACTGCTCTGGGAAGGCACCAGGAGCTCCCACAGCTGCACCCAGCCGTGCTGCAGGCTCAGCTCCCTGGGGCTCCACATCCCCTGTCCCTGTCTCCAATCTCCCATCCCACACCCAGGAGCAGCCTCTGCTTTGCATATCCATCACCCACCTTTCCCAAGGGATCAGGCTTTGTTCCCAAAGGGATCAGGCTTTGTTCCCAAAGGGATCAGGCTTTGTTCCCAATGGGATCAGGCTTTGTTCCCAATGGGATCAGTCTCTGTTCCCAATGGGATCAGGCTTTGTTCCCAATGGGATCAGGCTTTGTTCCCAAAGGGATTAGGCTTTGTTCCCAGAGGGATCAGGCTTTGTTCCCAATGGGATCAGGCTTTGAAGGGTCCACTTTGTTGGCCATAATCTTATCTTCCACATCCCAACTGGCCCGCAGCTCCCACCTGCTCACAGCACCCCCCCTCTCACCAGGCACCCTCCAGCACCTTTTGCAGCTCCCGTCCCTGGATGTGCTCAGTGTCAGGGTGGATGGGGTGTGGAGCAGCCCAGTTTAGTGGGAGGTGTCCCTGCCCATGATCCCAGCCCAACCCAGCCATTCTGTGATTCCACCACTCTCCTGATGGACACACAGCCGCCCTGGTGCTTTGCTCCCCAGCGTGTTTGGGCAAGGCAGGGGCAGAGGGTGCTGATGGCCACCAGCCCAGCCCCACCGGCCACGTCCTCAGCTCCCAGAGCCATCCCAGAGTCGCCTCCTCCCAGCACTGCCGGGGGCTGAGCYGGCGGTTCTGGGAACATTTGGTTTTGATTTTGCATCCCCGGCTCCAGCCCCAAACCAGGGCTGTAAAACAGAGAGAGAGGGGCTCTGCAGGGGCTCACGGAGAGCCTGGGCTGTGGGGAGGTGCCCCGGGGGACACAGCCCATGCCTCAAGGCTGGCAGCGCCCTGGGCCCCCCAGGCTGTGAGAGCTGTGGGTGCCTGTGGTTTGTGGGGGAGCAGGGGCAGCGGTGCTTCCCCTCCCTGACTTTTCTGGGAAGAACTCCCTGACCTGCAGGGACCAGGCTGGGCAGAGCCAGGGGATGCTGAGTGCCRCAGAGCAGGACAGGGAGTGCCAGGAGCCCCCGAACGCTGCTCCCTCTCCCTGAGCCCCCGGCAGGAGCACAGGGCGCACAGCAGCCTCCCCATCCCCACCTCTCTGCCTGCCCATTTTCCACACTCTCCGTGCGCGGAGCTTTGGGAGCTTTGGCTTTCCCCACTGCCTGGAAGCAGCAGCAGCAGCAGGAGGGTCTCCCACAGCCCCCTCCCCAAAAGCAGCAGCTGGGGTTGGGTTACAGCGACTCAGCACAAAGGAATGCGCTGGGGCTGGGGCAGGAGGAGGCTCAGAGGGCTGGAGCTGAGCTGGGGGGACGGCGCGGGCTGTGTGTGAGGCTGCAGGACCGGGGGGGCTCCCCCAGAGATGTCCCCSTGGGGAGGACGGGCTGTCCCCACAGCCGCCCCCCTGCTGTGGCAGCCCGGGGCCGCTGCCTCTGCAATCACGGGTTAATTAACGCTCCTGGTGAATTCAGTCTGGAGCTGCCGCTGCTCCTCCTGACCTTGAGGAAGCTGCTAATTACAGCGGGAGGCAGGAGGGGRGTGAGCACACGGGGGCTCTTTGGGAGGGGGGCAGGTACGCCTGCACACCCCAGAATTCCTGGTGCGGGATGTCCTCGGGCTCTGTGTGCAGCAGGGATCCTGGGGAGGATGCTGGGGAAGCTCAGGCTGTTGTCACCCCAGGGATTCCTAACGCGGAGTCCCCGGGCTCGGGGTGCTCAGGGACCAGCAAGGGGCTCCCCAAGCCCTCCAGGCTGGTGGGTTTGCAGGAGTGATGTGGAGCCCTCGCTGCTCTCCAGCCAGGAGCGTGGGTGTAGCAGGAGCCCTGCGGCCACCCCAGGGCAGGCACAAGCCTCCCTGCCCCTCCTGCAGAGCTGGGGTTCTCTCTGAAGGAGCAGAGCTTGATGGAGCTCGACCTCTACACCCCGGGGGACTGCAGACCCAGCGTGGGCCATTCAGGGCAGGCAGGAAAGTTTCCCTCTGCACTCAGCTCACAAAGAATGTCTCCTGTGAGCGGGGCTGGGAGGCTGCTGAGAGCAGGGAATGAGCTCCATGGCGAGGAGCRCCTTTCCCATCTCTAACTCTCCTTTCAAAGACCCCAGGGTTACAGCTGAAAACAGAGCCCAGGCTGCCAGGCTGGCAGCACCCTGCAGAGCCCTCGGGGCCGGATTTCGGGACGGGGCTGGGATGCTGTGCCCAGCACAGGCCGGGGCTGGGCTCCCCGCGGGCTCCGGCGCCTCCACCCAGCGCTGCRCCCGCACCGCGCTCGGAGCCTGCTCCCGCCCCTCCCTGCCCTCCGGCCGGGCTCACGCTGCATCCCTGCAGAAATCCAACAGGTTTTTGTCTAAATCCAGCACCCCGGAGCACGGGGCAGCTCCTCTGCTGAGGGTGCAGCTCTGCAAAGGGGTCACGGGCAGGGGTGAAACATGAATTTCCTGAAAAACCCACCCCTCCCTCCCCGTGGATTTCCTGTGGCTTTGTGGTATCCCCCAAGTGTCAACAGGCCACTTGGCATCTCCCGATGAAAATCTCCATCCAAGCCTGCGTGCCCCCTGCCCTGGAGCCGCATCTTCCCGCCTTGCCGAGGCACGGAGATGAACTGGAGRGGGGAGAATCCGGCTCAGCCCAAGCCGGGAGGGCTCCTGGCCCCGGGGCAGAGCTCCCCGCTGCCAGCACGGCACGTCCAGGCTCGCTCGCCCTCCTCCCCATCCCCAGATCCCATTTCCTGCAATTCCTCACTCYCTCCCTCTCCCCCACGGGTGTGGGGGGCAGGGGCACCTCGGGGAGGAGCAGGGCCGGCTCTGCCCCCGGGACCCCCGCGCCCACAAAGCGCCTTTGTTGCGGCAGCCGGGCGAGAGAGGAGCCATTGAGCGGGGGGAGGCTGCTCGCCCTCCTCGCCGCCGGCAGCTCCGCTCGCTTCGAGCTGCGAACGGGAGATGGGAGCTCTCGGGGAGCGCGGGGATCCTGCTGGGGCTGGAGGCAGGAGAGGGGGACCAGGGACACCCCCAGCGCCTGCCCCGGGGCAGAGGCAGGGCTGGCACCCATCCCCGGCTGTCGCGGGGTGTTGGTGGGSTGGTCCCGGGGTGCAGGGGGTGCTGGCAATGCCCRGGGTGTTGGTGGGSTGGTCCCGGSGTGCAGGGGGTGCTGGCAATGCCCGGGATAGGGAGGAGACGCCAGGCCAGGAGCTGACCTGGCACTGGTGGGACAGCAGCGTTCCAGAGCTGGATCCCAGCCAAGGGAACCGCAGAAGAGCCCCACGGACCCATCCCTGCTCSTCCCGTGGGGCAGCCACTGCCATCCCCGTGCCCTCCTTGACTCCACACAGGCATAAGCTCCTTTTTCCCGCCAGGCTGTGCCGCGCTGCGGTCACTGCCGGCCCGCATCCCGCATCCCGCACCCCCAGCGGCCATGGAGCCTCTGCCAGCAGCAGGGCAGGGCGCTTATCAGCCCGGCGGGGAAAGGCTGTCTGGAAAGGGCTTCCTCCGACCGCTGTTTCTGCCGCCTCCTCGGCAACCTTTGGGACACAATGGGAGGAGGGTGAGCCCCAGAAAGCGGCGGCGCCCGCCTTTCGCTGCCATCGGGAAGGATAAACCGGCTGGAAACGGCTTCTGCAGCCAAAAGGGACTGGAGCGAGGATGTGCAGCCCCAGCGCGGCCCATCCCGCTGTATTTTGCTTGGAAAGGGGCCGGGCACAGCCCAGGGCCCTCTGTTGCTGGGGAGATTTGTTCCCCCCCTTCCCGCTCCCCCRTCCCTTCCGAAGCAGACAAAGCCGCGGGGTCGGCCGGCAGCATTCCCACCGCTCCCGCCGCTCCATGGGTCCCCCACCGCCGCCGCTCCGTCCCTCGCCTCTCCCCCCACATCTGGTTTCCCCATCTCTGGTGACAAAGGGCTGCAGCAGCCCTTCCCCCACGGCGCTGCGGCAGCTCCCGCCATCCTCCCGCCGCCGCCATCCTTCCTGCTCTTCCCCAAATCCCCGCGCCTGGCAAAGCAATCCCCGCTGCCCATCCTGGCACGATTCATTATTAATTTTTAATGGGTTACTTCGCAGGATTTGCAAAGCACGGAGCTCCCCGCACGGAGCTGCCCAGGCACGGATCAGGGTTAAGCAGCAACCTTGAAATACAACATATACACACACCAAAAAAAAAAAAAAATTCCCCGCTGTTCCTCCAGGCTTTGCTGCATGCTCGCACCCATCCCACGCCCGGCGTGCGCCGGCCTGACCTGGCGCGGCCCGAGGAGCCCCGGGGCACCCACGGCACACACCGGGACCCTCGGCACACACCGGGACCCCAGGGCACACACCGGGACCCTCGGCACACACCGGGACCCTCGGCACACACCGGGACCCCCAGGGCACACACCGGGACCCCCAGGGCACACACCGGGACCCCCAGGGCACACACCGGGACCCCGGGCAGCGCAGACCCCATTCCCCAGCAGCAGCCCTGGCTCGGGGCTGGGATGCCCGGTGGGCACTCACGGGCGGCCCGGGCAGCTCCGGTTGTGAGCGGGTCCCCAGGGCGGGTGGCACCGTGGCCCCTCCGAGGGGATGGGGGCTGCGGGTGCGGAGGGACGGCGCCCTTTGTGCGGGGGGATGCGGGATGCGGGAGTCTTGGCAAAGCCCTTTATGTAACGCTGCTTCCCAGCCCCCCACCCGTGGGATCTCCAGCCCCCCTYGGGACAACCAGAGCCCCCCGAGGGGACCCGCAGCCTCCCTGCTCCGCTGGGCACACGGCTCAGCCGTGCTCGGGGAGGGGGAGGCTGGCGGAGGCTTTGTTGGGCGAACAATGAGCTCCGAAGGAGGGAAGGCGAGGGATACAGCCCTGCCTCCTTCACGGCGAGGGAAGGCTCCATCCACACCCTGCCAGCCCCCTCCCTGTCCATCCCTGCACCCCAAGGCAGGCCCCTCGCCGCCCCTGCCCCCCCGGCCCTGCGGGGGCGATGCCGCGGGGATGGGGGCGCCGCGGGGATGGGGGGGCCGCGGGGATGGGGG
>JACDOX010000176.1:1428109-1478341 GCA_014549065.1 Cardinalis cardinalis
GTGCATGATCCCACGCACTCTGTGCACCCTGGCATTTACGATCCCATGCGCTCTGTGCATCTTGGCATGCACGACTCCGCATGCAACACATATATTGCTGTGCACGATCCTGCGCGCAGCTCGCACGATCCCTTGTGCCCTGCGCGCCCCGGCGTGCGCGGTCGCGGTGCGCGCTCCCGGTGCGCGCTCCCGGCGCGGCCGGCAGTGCGCATCCCAACAGCACCCCCCAGCTGCGGCGGGACGGGCGGCGCCGGCGATCCGAGCAGGGACGGGCGGCGTGGAGACGAGCAAAGCGCCGAGGGAGCGCGGGGGGGCTCGAGGCTGCTCCGGCCGCTCCCGAGCGCGGCTGATCCCCTCGCGGGTGTTCCGTCTGTCCGCGGACGGGTCGCTTCTTTTCGGGTGTTGCTTGGAACGCGAGCCAGAGCTCTGTCTGGCAGTGGGTGCTGTGGGATTTGAGCTTCGGGTGGGAGTGGGCATCACAGCACGGGGAAATGGGTGCCCCGGTGCCGCCAGATCCCCGCTGGGGAAGTCACAGGCTCGGTGCTGCTCACAGCAGACTCCAGCTTGTCCCCTCAGGCTGGTTCACCTTGCACTGAGCTGACAAAGTGCTGGTGTAACCAGTCACTCCACCGCAGCCTGATCCACATCGTGGTGCCCRGCACAGGGACAAGAGACCCCGCATGACCCTCTCAGCATCATCCATCTCAGCCTTCCTTTGTGACTTGCAGAGCACCTGGCCCCCACACAGACCTGTCACTCCCTTCAGCCCCTGGGACACCGCACTCCCCACGGCCCTGCACACGCCTTTGGTGCTGTGAGATGTCACCAGAACGTTTCCAGTCTTTTATTGCTGGGGTGAATCATTTACTGGGGCTGCCAGGCTGTCTGCAAAACCCTGGTGCCAGCTGGTGCCAGCTGAGCACAGCCTCCCCGGGAGTGTTTTGAGGGGTTTGCAGTGGGGATGTGACCAGTCTGATTCCCCTCCTTGGTCCAGAGAAGGCTTCAAACCTCGCGGCGCCGCTGTGTCCCCATGGTGAGGTGACAGGGTGACACAGCCACCTGGAGCAACAGCCAGGCTGTCTCCTGGGGCAAGAGCAGAACATGTCACTTCCTCACGCCCCAGGGCGTTTCTGCCCGTGACGCAACCCCGGGTGACTGTGCCAGGCTGCGGGCAATCCTGCAGGGGTGAGGAGCCCTGGTCACTCCTCTCAGGCTCAAGGAAGCGCCCTGGGGCAGAGCAGGCWGTCAGCACCGCTTCCTCTGCGGGGAAATCGAGGCAGAGCCGGGCCTGGAGGAGGTGGCACGGAGGGAACTCAGGGATGTCCCATGTCCTGCTCACGGGTCACCCTTGGAGCCATCAAGGATGGGACCAGCACCCAGAGCCTGYGTTCTGGAGGGGCTGGAGGTCCCTTAGGTCAGTGATGGGCTCTCTGATCCCTGGCCCGTGGGCAGCAAACCGGCTTTGCCCACCCAATTCCAGGTGCTTCAGGGCGCTCCCAGGTACAGCCACACATCTGTGCTCGGGAACAAATTCTTTGCAGAAAATGAGATTTTGCTGCCTGACCAACAGTGGCACCACTTGCACCGGGTGCCAAATTTTCTTTTTCCCACAGTGTGCACTTCCCGCCTGGCTCTTGGCTGGGATCAGGGCAGCATCTCCCCGGCAGCGTGTCCGGCAGCAGCCCCGCAGCTTTGGGCACGGTCCGGGCCGAGGCACAGCCGCTCCTCCCCGTCCCCCCCGCGCAGAGGGGAGCGCAGAGAGGAAATTGCTGCTGACGGAGCTTCGAGCCTGCCGGACTGGGGATGACTAAGTTTGGCAGTGCTACCTGCTGGCTGTTTTTCCTTTTATGGAGGATTTGAGCGAGCCGCTGGAGCAATTCTGCGAGAGGAGCCGAAGGGATCCACCCTGACCTTGGGGATGGGCACTGCCGGGCCGGGGCAGGGTGGCTGGCGAGCAGGGTGGGTCGTGGGGCATTGGGGCGGTGCTCGGCTGGGAGAGGCGGGGATGGGSCCCCCTCGCCCATCCGGACGGGGCACCCGAATGTTTTCACTTTCTATTTTAAGGCGCTGGGCTCTGGCTCCGAGCGGCGGCCCGCGGTGCCAGCCGGGGCGCGTGGCTGCTGCCACCCTCCGTGCCACCCTCTCTGGGGCCACCCTGCACCTCACATCCCTCCCAGTGCGGCTTTCCCACAGGTGATGGGCTGAGCAGAGAGGTGAAAGGGGATGTGTCCCTGCAGGGGGACGCCTCGCTGGAAGGGGACACTGCTGCAGGGGTGGGGACATCATCTGCTGGGGGACACGCTGCTGCGAGGTGACACAYGGCTGCGAAGGGACACTCCTCGCGCGTGGGGGCACAGCTCTGCACCCCTGGGCTGCTCCACGGTGCTGAGATGGAAACGGGGCAGCCCAGCCTTGGAAAGTCCCCAGCTGGTGAGAAAAGCAGAGAGAGAAACAAAACCAGCACCTTTGCAGTGACTGCAGCGGGGTGGCCTGCAGGGACAGGCCTGGCTGTGGCCAGGCTGGCTGTCCCGCAGCCCCCAGCCCGCGCCGAGGGGCTGGGACTGGGCTCCTCAGCTGTGTCCTGCATTCTTGGCATTATTCTCCTTTTTTCTCCTCCTCTTCCACCCCGGGGACAGCTCTCAAACMTCTCCATTTATGGACAGGAGGGTAGGTCAAGTGGGAGGCTGAGGGGACAGCGGGTCCCTGGGGAGGGACAGGGGTCCCACGTGCTGCTGGGAGCTGTGGGCAGCCCTGGAGGTCACAGAACAACGATGTGTGGGAAGTCCAGGGTCAGCTGGGCACTGCCCTGGGATCCCCATGCGGGTGCCCAGCGCCACTGGGACCCCCAGCCCGGCTGGTGGTCGGGGTCACCCCTGGATGCTGGAGCACCCTGAGCTGCTGCAAGCAGAAAACAGGCCCTGCATGTGGGGAGAGGTGTTTGGTTTTTTCCCTCTTGTTTTATCATTTTATTTTGAAGCCAAAATCTGCCAGTTTGGGGGTGAGGCTGCAGCAGCTGCACCCCACCCTGGGGTGGCTGGTGCATGTGTCCCTAGCCCCAGGCTCTGAGGAGTCACTGGGGCAGGGTGAGATGACTCTGAAGCCACTCCAGATGACGAAACATCCTGACTCATTCTAATCATTAATATTATTAAAAAAAAAAAAAAATAAGAAGGAATTACTCAGACGTCAGTACTCTGCCATTGGGTGGTGACTGCTTGGGGTTAGGTTTTTGGGGTGGATTTTCCCCAAGTCTGTAATAACACCTTGGGGTGTTGCTGACAGCAGTGAGCTGAGGGAGAGGCAAATACCCGGGGAAATGTGCAGCTGGGCATCCTCCCACTCTGCCATGCCTTAAAGGGCAGAACATGCAAGCCCCCCTGAGCCTGGCACGTCCCAGGCTGTGCCCTGGCTGGGAAGGACAGTGGCACCTCGTGGGGAAGGCTGAGATGAATGGAGATCAGCTGCTTTCGGTGTTTTAACCGGGCCTGCAGCCCCCTGGCCCAAACTCTGTCCCCATGGGCTGGGGGGCCGAGGGAGGCGCCCTGGGGGCTCATGGACCCCTCCCCTGCTCCTGGCTGACTCAGCCGTGCGGGATTCCCACAGTTTCCGTCAGATGCTGCCTGGAGTAAACGGGGAAGAGGTTTCACAAGCGCTGGTAATTAATGCTAATTACAGAGCAGCGACATGGGAAACATTTCTTCCCCAGGTGTCCTTCCAAAAATGGTTTTGTGCAGGTGTGGCAGCATCCTTCACTTGTCATTAGCGCTGCTCGGCCTGGAGAAGGTGAAACCTCCTTGGAAGGCGGGGCGGTGGGAACGGCGGGGCCCGCAGCCCCCGGGCACGCGGCTGCGGCAGCTGGGCTGGGCTGCGGGGCAGCGCTCATGCAACCCCGGGTCAAGGCAATCCATGGGGAAACAACACCCTCTGACCTCCTCGAGCAGCATGACTCCTCCTGGCAGCTGCTGGCAGAAAAATAAAACCATGGAGAAGGGGCTTGGAGTCCTTTTATTTATTTTTTCCTTGTGGCTTGGTTCTGCTGCCTGCATKGGAGGGACAATGACATCCCCCTACGACCAAGGGCGCATGCTGAGGGGGGTTGAGCTTCTTTGAGGCTTTTGAAAAAGCTGGAGTGGTTTAAAACCCCTTTTCATCTTTGTTTTTCTTCTCCTCACTGAGCTGCTCATGCTCAGCCCCCCCAGGTGTGAAGTGTTATAAATAAGGTGGGGTGAAGGTGGGCTGGGAGAGCTGAGCTGCAGCTGGGATGGGCTGGGGAGAGCCTCTCCTGCCCTAGGACATGCTGAGCATCTGCAGGGCTTGGGTTGTAGGAAATCTCTACTTCCCTTTATCTGGCTGGAGAAAGGAAGTTACAGGAGACACAATTGGGCAAGGTGTGGAGGAAGGGACCACTTTGTCCTTTGTGGGCAATGGCGGAAAWCCGGGGCTGGACTGACATGGTGTGGAGGTGAGGAAACTCTTTCCATGCAGACTGTGGTGTCTTAGTCCCTGGACCCTGATTTTATGTGATTTTTATGGAAGATTGAGCAGTGGGAGGCAGCTTGGAAGCGATGCAGTGATGCCAGGTGGTGGTGGTGGCACTTTAATGGTGACAATCAACCACCCTGGGTGGTTGCAGGGAGCGACAGCTCTGTCGGTGCCCCACAGCCCCATTTTGTTGTTTAAAATTGGTCTTTGAATTGTGGGATTTACATCTCCACCCAAGGATGGTTGTGTCCTATTTTCCTTAAGCTTGGGACTTTTGGAGCAGAGGGAGATGAAGAGGTTGGTCCTTCCCCTTTGATGAAGAAGAAGAGCATATCCCAGGCTGGAAACATATTTATTTAGGAGTGGAAACAATGTCAGAATACTTGGGAAAAGCTCACAGAAGAGGAAATCAGATGGGATTAAATCCACCCAGAGCCAGTTTCCAGGCCATTTCCATGCTTCTCCCAGTCCAGGGGCTGTAGGTGCTGCAACTCCCTGTCCCCTGGCCAGCCAGGGTGGGGACCTTGTGACAGAGCGGGGCTGGCAGGCAGAGCCTCATTCCCACTGGGCTGGAGAGCTGGGAAACCGGTCCTGGCACAGGAGAAAGCCTCCTCCTCCTCCTCCTCCCCAGGCTCCATGGGAGCTCTGACTGTCTGTGGGGTTCTTAAATAACTGTGACTTCGCTRAGCTGATTCCTTTTTGATGTGTGCAGACTTCTCCCTCTGACTTTCCCTGTGCAGTTCGCCCGGGCAGCTGCTGTGAGTGTCCCGATGGATGAGGCTTCTCCCAGTGCTCCATCCTCTCTCCTGTCTGAAGGTGGGGAGGAAAAGGGCCACGCCAACCCTGTGTGTGAGCCAATTCCCCCAGGGATGGCTGCTGTAATGAGATGTCCCAGCTAATGAGGCTGCTGGCAGAGTGCTCCTGGAGAAACGTGCTGGGAAATGGTAACGCAGCAAGTCTCAGCTTTCCAGGCTCTGTCCCATCCCAGAGATGGGAATCCATGGCAGCAGCAGCTGSGTGAAGGACCTTGTGCTCCACCCCAGCACTAGCCAGCAGCAGCTTGCTGACAGCCCCACTGCCTGCTCGTTATCAGGATGTGGTTGGGCCGAGGGAAAGGAATAAATTCACCCCAAAAGAGTGGGGTGGCCAACAACCCAGCCAAAGCAAATATTGGGAGCTCCCAATACACCAGTGCAGGGTTTCAGTGGGACTGGTGATTTATGGGAAGAAATTCATGCTACTGGTGGGCTCAGGCTGCACTGTGAGACCCTCCTTGTCCACAGCCCAGAAAAGARTACCAGGCTACCAGCAGCTCCAAGGCTCTCCTTTACAGAACTGGGTTTGAGAGGCCCCTCAAAATCCCCCTGAGGAGTGAGCATCCAAGTCCCTCTATCCCAGCACATGGAGAATGGGRGAGCTCAGCAATGTTTTCACTGCTGAGCACAGAGAGTTCTCTCGGAAGGAATTTGTGCCCTGGAATCTGCTGGGAGTTAACCCACAAAAGTAACAATGGGAGGCTGGGGAGGGGGCTCCTGTCCCTCGTTGTTCCCTGAGCTGATGCACAAGGCAGAGGGAATAGAGAGATTTTCTCTCCCTGTGCTGCCGCAGGAGCAGGGCGCAGGACGAGCAGGGGCACCCATCCCATAGGAGGGCACTCCCAGCACTTGCACAGGGCAGAGGAGGGAGATCATTTCTAAGGTGTATTCCTGGTGAATTTAGGTTTACAAAGCCGTGGAGGGGGGGAGGGCCTCAGCTGCTCTCTGGTTTCCGGTTTCTCTGCCTCTTGCTCCAGCTGGTTACCGCAGACAGGGCCAGGTTTTGCCATTTAAGGCTGATTTCCCCCGGCTGGGCTGTGCCGAGAGCTGCCTGGGACGGTCCCTGGGCCACTCGCCGCTCATTAAAAYGTGTGCCCAGAGAGATGTGGCTCCTCTGGGGGGAGGGAGAACCCTCAGCATCTCCCCATCCCTTTGTGCCGTGTCTCCTTTCCCTGGTCTCTGTGGCAGAGGGAGGAGCCGAGGGAAGGGGTGTGGGTTCATCTGTGGAGCCTTGGGCCCGGTCTCCACAGGCGGGACAAAACCTTTCCTGGCCCCAGCGGTGACAGGGCCCAAGCAGGAGGCTCTGGTCCCACTGACCCAGCCCTGAGTGGGGGACCTGAGCTGGGCAGCGCCAGGGTGGAGCTGGGACACCCTTTGCCCCGCCAGGACTGAGCCCAGGCTGTGCTGGGGCTGGAGCTGCCCCACACTCTGGGCTTCCTCATTCCTGTCACCACAGCTGGTTGCTTTTCTTCTTCCTCTTGCCTGTCCCCATCTGCCCCAAGCTCTTGCAAAACACRAGCAAGGGTTCCCAGAGAATGAGATGTGCTGTGCAGCCCTTGGGCAGAGATCTGGGAACCAAAAGGGTTCTTGCAAAGCCCCACAGGAAAATCACTCCCTGTTTTTTCTGCAAGCTGCCTTGCCTCTTCTTTGGGCTGAGAAACCCTGAAGGCAGTGGCTCAGATTYGTGTCCATCTCAGCTCCACCAGGCCCTGGTGGCCTCTGTACCCACTTGGCTTCCTCKGCTGCTCTGTGCTCCAGCAGAGGAGGAGCTCTGGAAGCCACATCTGCAACCCCACACTGCTCTGGCATGGGGAAGGCAAGAGAGCAGGAATGGGGAAGATTTAACCCCATTTATTGTTAAAGGCTGGAGGAGGGAGAGGTGTGTCCATACCCCCCCTGCTCATACCAGCAAAGGGCGCCTTGGGGACACCAGGGCCAGGCAGTCCCCAGGGCTGTGCCATTGCTCCAGTAAGTGCCACCTGCAGGTACTCGAGGTTCTCATAGCATTCCAGTGCATTTTTGGAATATTCTCCGAGCTGATAACACCTCTGCTGCTCCAGAGGGGCTCAGTGCCTACCCAKGCACACATCACCCACATGGGAGAGCAGAGTGGGCATCCCAGGGTGGCACAGGCACCTGAGAGAGCWGAGCTCTGCACTCCTCCTCAGGAGCACGAGGGAACCTGACGACTCACTCAGCCAACTGAGTCCCACAATTTCTCTTTCTGGACCTCCACCCGTGGTGGAATGAAGATGGATGTGAGCTCCCAGATCAGAGCAGGTGAGGAGGGAGCAGGGCACCTTAATGAGTCAGGGGAGTGACAGCCAGTGCCTGGCACCCAGAGCTTTGGTTTGCCTTTCTCCTGAGATCTTATCACCTGCCAGCAGGAATGTGTGAAATGTGCCAACCAAAGCACATGTGGAAATACTGTCTCGAGTGAGGAATGGAAACTTTGGGGGCAATGGGCTGGGAGGGAAATGAAATACAGGGGGGCTTGGTGCCTCTGCATCTGGGCTTTGTGGTGGTGCTTTCCTCCCACGCCCAGTCTGTGTGTGAGTGGATTCAGGATGATATCAGAGGGATGATATATTTGCAAACTTGCTGGCTTGTTCCCAGGTTTGCTGCAGATTTCAGTGTGAGCTGGACCAGAGGGGCTGGTTGGAAGAAACACCACCCTGCAGAAAGCCTGTGCTCCCTCCTTCCCCAGCCCATTGTGAGCGCCATCACCCCACTGTGCCCCAGCCACGTGGACCACAAACAAGCCTGGCACCAGACAAAAYCCGCCTGGCTGTCCTCCCATGCACCTGCTCTCCAAGATGGGGGCAGAGGGATGGTCACTGAACTTCAGTTCTGGTGGCTCTGTGGAAGGGCTGAGTGCTGTGAAGTGCTGAATCACCCCTGAGGGTTTATTTAAACCGGAGGAGCGGATGGGGCACTGACTAGAGCAGGTCCCACTCCTCCCCGCTTGCGTCACGGCTCGGCACCGGCTGTGCAAACAGAGCCGGGGGCCAGCCCGGGCAGGGATGGGGCTGGGACAGGGCCCAGAGCAGTTCCTGGGTTCCTCTGCATCCCTCCTTCTAGGAATGGGCAAACCCTGCCTCGCCCATTCATTGCCTGAGCATCCCTGTGCCTGCAGGGACGGGAGCTGCTGCAGCTCTGGGGTCACTGGAGGATGGGGGGATCCCCACCCTYGGGTGCACCCACAGCAGCACCAGCACAGGGCCAGACCCCCGTGACTTGCTGCTGGAGTAAAAGGGGGTTTATACCCCAAACCCAAGCCAGAATTATCTGCAGAGTCACAAGTGCTTACATCACCTGGCATAGGCAGGAAAGCCACCCTGGCTGAGGGCAAGGGCCATCCCTGCTCTCCCTGCCTCTGTTTCTGTCAGAAAACAAAGGCAGCATTATTGCCACTCTCTCCAAGGTAGGAGAGGTCACCTCTGTCAAAGGCTCAAAGCCCCTAGATGGAAAGTGCCATTAGCCTGGCAAAGATCAAAGCGAATTTCCCAGCATGCTTGGGTAGCCCAGGATCTGTTTCATTTCCTAGGTACTGTACGAGCAGAAAACTCCAAACAGCTGCTCCCCTGCCTTTGTCACCAGAGACCAAGAAAAATCAATTCTCAAAGTAATTAAGAAGCAGCTGAAAATGCACCGTATGGCTCGGCACAGTGCCACGTAACACCTGCGGGAGGCTTTTGCCAGGACAGGTAACTGAACCCCAGGGAGCATCCTTGGAGGAAAGACCCCCTTGGAGGTGCATCACAGCCAAGGGGTCACTCAGCAGCATGGGGGTGGTGTGAGCGGGGCCAGAGAGCTGAGACAGGCAGAAAAAACCCAGGGAGAATCAGCTTTTTCTCTTCCCCTTCTGTTTTTAGCTGGAGGAAATATCCCCTGAAACTGATGCCAAGCCTGGCTGGAGGGGAGGGCTGCTCCAGCATTCTCTGTCTCTGCAGGGAAGCTCCAGCACAGGATTCAGCTCACACCTGTCCCGTTTCTGTGGAAGAAGTGGACTCCAGAGATGCCCAGGGCAGGGCTGAGCTGGGAGCCCGGCCGGCATCGCCCCAGGCTCCGGCTGTGCCGGGGTAATCGCTCTGCGCTGCCARTGACCTTGGGCTGAAAACAATTCCACGCTCTGGCCTCAAAGGCTGTTGCTATCAAGGTCAACCAAAACAGCCCTGGCAGCACGTTTAAGCAGCGGGGGAAGGGAGGGCTTTGCTCTGCTCTGCTCTGCCAGGCCAGCAGAGGCCAGGGAGGGTGAGAGGGCAGCAGCGCTGTGGGGCACCAGGATGGGGCTGGGCAGAGGGTGCCAGCCTGGGCATCAGCTGATGGGTGGATGCTGACCTGGCTGCTCACGAGGCTGGGAATGACACCTCGGCCTCCTGCTGCCTGTGTGAGCTGGGAATGCTGGCACAGGGATCAGTGAGAGGGCTGGGGAAGGCATGGGGGCACAGAGAGAAGGCTGGGGGCAGCAAGGACAGGCAGGGCTGCAGAAACAGGTGGAGAAAAATCTTCAACCCCTCCAGCAAAGTCCGCTTATCGGGGACAGCAGGCTGTAAACCAGGCACGTGTGCCCTGCCAGCACCTTGGCTACCTGGGCAGGGCCGGGCCCTTTCCAACAGCCTCGGCAAACCCTGGCACAGGTTGTTTGTCTGTGCCTTGAAAATGGAAAATGGGGGATTGATACAGTTTTGCAGCATGATACAATGTACTGATTTTCATTCCTCGTGAATGGGAGGGATGCTCGATGCATTGTTAGCCTGTCTATGCGGATGCAGCAGATCAGGGGAGAACACCCTTGCACACAGAGGGCTGTGAAGGGAAAGGCTGTCTCTCTGCAAAAGGACTGATAGATCAGAGAGAGCTCAAGGATCAATACAAAGGAGCAGAAACCTCGGGGAGGGGTGGATGGGAGTGGAGAATGATGCTTAAAGGGGGAGAGTCGAGTCTGCAGCTTGTCAGGGATGAGCTGGCATCAGGGATGCAACGCAGCGAGCCAGGAAAATGTCAGGGGCTGTTTTGCTTCAGGTTTAATGCTGAATATGTTCCCATAAAGGGAGAGGTGGGGGCTGCACTGAGGCCCCCAAACATCTCCAAAGGGAGTGAAGGGCCTGGGGTTCCTGCTTAGATTTTAGCTCCTGCAAATTCCTGTTACAGCTGATGCTGCAAGGAGAAAATTGAAAGAGGAAGGTGCTGAGATGGCCCCTGTGCCTGTGAAACAGGGGATGTGGTCAGCACCTTTCCTTCTTCCCCTTGGGGAGCGGGAAGGGAAGGGAAGGGAAGGGAAAGGCAGTGCTTCAAAAAACATCCATGATTTTTGTGTGAGGGTGATTCAAAGAGACTGTGGTGGTTTCAGAAGTTTCTACCTCTCTTCTCATTGTCACAACAGCAGGAGGGAGAGAAGGGAGGCCCGAGCACATGACAGAGTGAGRGATGGAAGAGCTGGCGCCGAAGGGAATGTGCAGAAATCCAAGCTAAAACTCCAAGTCCAAAATTCCCAGGAATATTTCTCCCCCTTTGACCCTCCTCTCCCCATAAGTGTGGCAGATGCCATCCCTGCATGGGCACAGGGCTGCTGCACTAGGGGAAGGGCTGGGAGCAGCGAGGGGAAAGCAGAGCTCACACAGTGTCCCACAAGTGCAGCAATTCAAGCCCAGCCATATCAGCTGCTGAAGGGCAGGAGGATCCTCCCTCGGATAGTTTTGTCCAGAGTTGGTGTGAGCCAGGCACCAAGGACGAGCAGGGAGAGATGAAGCAAAACATGGGAACTTGGGAGCTTGTGATGTCTGCCCCAAGGTAACACGACAGCCAGGGAGCTTTTTGCTTGGTTCCCCTTTCTTTCCTCTCAGCTCTTGCAACATCCCAGAAGAGATGGGAAGAGAGCCCCATCCGTGGCCAGGGAGGTGGCCKGGCCCCTCACACAGTGGTGAATATGGTGACTGGCTGGTGGCTTTGCTGTCAAGGTGAATTCAGCCTGGGAGGAAGTGGTGGCACCCAGCCATGTGCTGGAGGCCACATCCTGCCATCCCACCGAGGCCAGGCCTCGCTGCCCCTAAAGCCAGGAGCCACGAGCCGGGTGCTGCTGCTCTCCGGATGCTGGCAGATTGATTGCCTTCTGATTCAGTCCAATAATCAAGAGTAATTGCCTGGCAGTTCCCTCCCTGCCTAATGGGCTGTCTCCCATCGTGGCTCCCCAGCCTGGCTCCACCCAGCCTGCTCACAGAGGGATGCAGCAGAGCACCGCATCCCACCCGTCTCATGCATGCCCCATCCATCTGCCCAAGATCCTCCAGGAGCCCTGGTGGCCTCTCCACGTGGCCCTGACCCGATGTTCCCCATCCCAAACCCATCACCCCAGTGGTAATGTTGGACTTTTCCTGCTTTATCAGCACATTGGTGGACCACACTTCCCAGCTGCGAAGGCCATCAGCTCTACCCATGCCTTGTGGCTCCCCTTATTTGACGTATAATCTTCTAATTAATAATCAGCCTTTTCAAAGTGGAATGCAAACATTAATTAATTCCCCATGAGGCAGGTAATTAACAGCCATGACTCCCATTTTACTGCCAGGGAAACTGCAGGAGAGAGAGATCTTGCRCGATCCACATCGAGGTGACAGAGGAATGACCGGGCAAAGGCAGCTCTGCTCCAGCCTGGCCCTGCAGGAACCCGAGGCTGGGTCCCCTTCCACTGAGGGCTTCCTGGGGGGACTCTCCTGGGCTATCTCTTCTTTATCACTGTGGCCATCTCCAGGGAGGAGGGGATGGGATAATCCCAAAGTGGCCTGGCAGGACACGTCCATCACCGTGGCCATCTCCACATGGTGGGGATGGCCTGGTCCCAAAGTGGCCTGGCAGGACACCACGGCCACCTCTGCCCTGCGGGGTGAGGCGTGGCCCTGGGGTGGCTCAGAAGATCCCACAGGTCCCCTGTCCCTCTGTACCACCCCCTCCAAAGCACCCACCTGGATGCACCCGTGGTGCTGAATTTTGGGGACCTTCATCAGGACAAGGCACTCCTGGGGAAGGGGATGCCATCCAAAGGAAAGGGGTTTCTCTTGTATTCCCATCCCTGCCTGGTGTCCCATTGCCTCCCATCCCCCCAGGTAATTGCAAATCTCCATCTCAACAAGCTTTTGCAGGTTCCTCCTGCCACTCTCCTCCTTTGTTCATCCCACAGCAGGAGTAATGAAGGGGGGGGGAATAATGCCTGGGTCCCCTTCAGTGACACCCACCTGGGCAGCTTGGGGAGGGAGCCCCATCCTCATCCTCAGTGTGATCTTTGCAGCTCCCTGATGACAAAGAGCTTGCTGGTGTGGCCTGCAAGACCTTGACTGCAGGCCTGACTCGTGCCTCTATGATGCTGGACAAGGGGTTATTCCATGGAGAACAGGCACKCTGAGCCTTTTTTTCCCCCAAGATTTTATTTTTTACCTGTCACTACAGTTTTCAAACAGCTGAGATTACACATCCAAGGTCCTCRCGCTGAAGTCTCTGTGCTTCCAGCCGGCAACAGATTGCGAGTGGCTGCTGCTACTTTACTTACAGGACTGCTTAATTAACTTSATTAATCAGCCCGTGTTCGCACAACACTCTGGAGACGCAAAGCCCTCTGGTTGCTGCTGCCTGCTGCTCTGCGGCCGCTGCCCTCCCCTTTATTCCCGACCACTGTCGGATGGTCACAGGCAAGAACGGATTTGCAGAAAGGCAGCCTGGGCTGGAGCAGCCACGTCTCCTACTCCAGCAAGGTTTGGAGCAGAGAATAGAAACAAATATCGCTCAAATCTGACCAAACCACTGCCGGCACGGGGCAGGATGGAGAGCAAGGACCAGGCTCCCCTGCCTGMCTCCAGGAGCCAGAGCCAGCGGAGCGTTCCCTTCTCCCCGGTTCCGCTGCCACCGTAGGCACACGGGCTTTAACAGTGCCCGGTGGCGCCGGCGGCGTTCCCGGTTGCCCCGGCGGGTCCAAGGGCCGAGGGCCTGGTGGCGGCCGGCAGGAGCCTGTCGCCGCCGCTTGCTGACATCAGCAGTGAACTTGGCCCCGCGTCCCGCTCGTCCCGCTCCCCGCCGGGGTCACCGGTGCCCGCCCGGCCCAGGGGWGCAGGTGACGGGCGCTCCACGTGCCCCGCGCCGGGCAGCGCCACGGGCGGGCCGAGCAGCACCCCCGGGACCCCGCACCGCGCCGCGCCCGCGTACGCCCTTCCCTCAGGGGGCTGCATCCGCCCGGCTCCCACAGACACGGGGGGCGAGCGGGCYGCGACCCCCACCCGCGGGGCTTTGTGTGAGGGCTGGCGTGGGGGGGCTGCACGGGGGCAGCGCGGAGCCCGGCGGGCACGGGTAAGGCCCGGTCCCCGGAGCAGCGCAGGGACCCGGGGACCGCGCCCCCGCCTCAGCCCCGCTCGCTTCCCCCCCACCCCAATATTTTCCCCCCTGTCGGGGCGGCGGGGCGGGGCGAGGCTTGGGGGGCGTGGTCAGGCGTGGCCAATCGGAGCGGCGCACTCCGAAAGTTTCCTTTTATGGCGAGGCGGCGGCGGCGGCGGCCTGATATAAAGCGCGCGCGGGCGGCGGGCGGGAGCCGCCGCGAGCTCTGCCTGCCCTCACTGTGCGCGCGCCCCGCTCCCGCCGCCGCCTCGCGCCCACCCCGGCTCCGACCGCGCCAACTCCCCAAAGGTGAGAGCGGCACCGCGACAACGGGGGATAGGACAGTAATAATATTAACGAGAACAATAACRAGACGGTGTTGTTATGGATCTCGGTGTGATCGGGGTTGTTGGGACACGGCGCGCCCTTTGTGCGCTGGCGGGGTGGCGGCCCCGTAGCGCGCTGCCGCGTTTTAAGCGATAGAGACGCGGCTCGCGGTTTAAGGCCGGTTTCGGGGGTGATGCTTGYGAAGGGGGGTCGCGCCCCTGCCACCCGTGGGGCTAATCTGCCCSGTAAGAGGATTGCTGGTGCGGACGGGGGGAGCGGGCGGCTCGGCTGCTGTGTCCCGGGAGCGGCGGCGCGGACGGGGGCGCGGGGCTTTGTCTGTTCCGCGGAGCCGCCCGTGGCGGGGTCGGGGCCCGGGGGCGTTGTCCCCTGTGAGGAGGGGCGCGGCGCCCCCGCCTCGCACATAGGAATAATCGTGGTGGCTCTTGCTTGCGGGGAGGAGGCGGCACCCCTACACGGGGCGAGGCTTTAGATCGGAACAATGCGGGGTTGGGGGGCGCAGGGGGGGGCCCCGGTGTGCCCGGAGCGCAGGTGCAGGCGCGCTGCCCGCTCCGACTACACTTCCCAGGCTGCCCGTGCGGGGCGGCACATGTGCGGCAGCTGCTGCCGCYCCCCCGCCACCGGATTACACCGGAGCCGCCGGCGCTGAGCCTGGGCGGGCGGCAATTGCATAAGACGCTGGCTCTAATCCCGCCCGTGGTGCCGCCGGTCGATGGGGCAGAGCCCCGGTCACGCTTGACTAGTGAACTGGGCGTGGTGGCCAGCGCTTCTCCTTGTAGGGCTGGCTGAGGCTTTGGGGGCTGTGCAGAGGGGGCGAATCCCGCCGGCTGTGCCTGGCACACGGCGGGCACGGGGCGTTACCGCCTAGGCTGGGTGGGCGCGCCCCGCCGCGCTGACTGGCACATGGCGGGGCTCTGAGGAGAGCTCCGGGCGTGACCGGCGGGGCTGTGCGGAGGTGTTGAGCCCCGCCGGGCGGCTCAAGGTGGGGCACCGGGCGTGACCGGCGGGGCTGTGCGGAGGCATCGAGCCCCGCTGGGCGGGACGCGGCGGGGCGCTGGGGTGTGGCGGCCACGCCCGCCCGCTCCGGGGAGTGGCCGCCGCCGTCCCCCCGRCAGCCGGTGGCGGGCGAGGCGCGGCGCGCTCCATCCATTGCCTTTTATGGTAATAAKGCGAGAGGGCGCAGGGACTTCCTTTGTCCCAAATCCGCGCAGTGCCGAAATCTGGGAGGCGTCGCCCCCTCTAGCGGGCGCCGGGCGAAGCGGAGCGGCGCCGGCAGGAAGGAAATGGGTGGGGAAGGAAGGCCTTGGCKGCATCGCCTGCGCTTCCCGCCATCGCCTTCCCTTCCCGCCTGCCGCCGCGGGACGGGGCTCGCCTTGTGAGGAGGGATGCTCATGTCTCCTTCTCTCCTCTCCTCCCGCAGCCAGCCATGGATGACGATATTGCCGCGCTCGTTGTTGACAATGGTTCCGGTATGTGCAAGGCCGGTTTCGCCGGGGACGATGCCCCCCGTGCTGTCTTCCCATCCATCGTGGGTCGCCCCAGACATCAGGTAGGTGGCTGGTTATTGTCTAAMAAAAGAGAGGAATTTAAGTGGCAAGAAGCCCTTCTATTTGGCTTTGTACCTTGAGAGRCCTGTGCACTGCAGCACAGCTGGTGGGGAATCCAGCCGCCTGCAGAGCCTTTGTTCAGTGTGTGTCAGAGCAGCTGGCTGGATGCCTTTCCCGATAGGTGACAGCAGAGGGACAATAATTGGAGACTAAGCTTTGGGTAAAGGGAGTTATCCACTTTTGAGCTGTACTTACTACATGGTCTTTGTTCTGCAGGGTGTGATGGTTGGTATGGGTCAGAAAGACAGCTAYGTTGGTGATGAAGCCCAGAGCAAAAGAGGTATCCTGACCCTGAAGTACCCCATTGAACACGGTATTGTCACCAACTGGGATGACATGGAGAAGATCTGGCATCACACCTTCTACAACGAGCTGAGAGTAGCCCCTGAGGAGCACCCTGTGCTGCTCACAGAGGCTCCCCTGAACCCCAAAGCCAACAGAGAGAAGATGACACAGGTGGGTAGAACTCTGCAGCTTGGAGCTACAGCAGATAATTGCTGCAGGCCAGCTCTCCTCTTCCATGTTGTCCTCTCCTTCTTCACCACTATTCTCCCTTTTTGCCATCTTTGCAGGGTTTTCCTTTCCTGACCTGAGTCTCCTCTTTGCTGGACCTTGACAGGTTTTGTTTGCTCTTCTAAGCTGGCTTTCTCTGAGACTGAACTAGCAACTTGTCTAACTGCYGTTTCTGACTAGGCACACTAATCCATTTACAGCCCCTGAGTGACTGTACTGTAGATTACTTGGCATTTGTTTGTTCCTTGCTGTGATATGTGGATGGGTCTGTAGCAGTGGTGTCCCTGCTCAAGCTCTGACTTGGCAGGTGTGGGTGGAGACCAGGTGAGATAAGCATGGACTTTGAGGGGAAGTGTAGAGATGCCTCTTACCTAGGGGCAAAAGTAAGACCATTTGCATGGACTTGGTATGGGTGTGTAGGAAGAACCCTGTGTTATGCTGTTGACTCAACCTCTCCTTTTCTCTCCCTAGATCATGTTTGAGACCTTCAACACCCCAGCCATGTATGTAGCCATCCAGGCTGTGCTGTCCCTGTATGCCTCTGGTCGCACCACTGGTATCGTGATGGACTCTGGTGATGGTGTTACCCACACTGTGCCCATCTACGAAGGCTATGCCCTCCCYCATGCCATCCTCCGTCTGGATCTGGCTGGCCGTGACCTGACGGACTACCTCATGAAGATCCTGACAGAGAGAGGCTACAGCTTCACCACCACGGCCGAGAGGGAAATCGTGCGTGACATCAAGGAGAAGCTGTGCTATGTCGCCCTGGATTTCGAGCAGGAGATGGCCACAGCTGCCTCTAGCTCTTCCCTGGAGAAGAGCTATGAACTCCCTGATGGCCAGGTCATCACCATTGGCAATGAGAGGTTCAGGTGCCCTGAGGCCCTGTTCCAGCCATCTTTCCTGGGTAAGTCAAACTTCTTTAGGATACTCTGTTGCCCTTTAATGTTCCTTCTATGGAAGGTGACCTGGAGACCATGGCAGTGAGGTACCATGTTTTCCTGCTGGTCTGTAGCAAGGCTTGTGCTGCCCACCAGTCAGCCTCACTTCCTCCACAGCTGAAAGCTGTTTGAGGAACTTGGGTCAGTARAGAGCCACAGGTTGAGCCTGTCCCAGCCATGGCTCTGTAGTGCCTTGGTGCTGAAAGGACTGCTGGTCTCTTGGTTGCCTGTAGTATCCTCTTAGGCTTCCTTGACTTTGTCTGAGCTCTTGTTGACTTGAAACTTCTGTTTCTTCACAGGTATGGAGTCCTGTGGTATCCATGAAACTACCTTCAACTCCATCATGAAGTGTGATGTGGATATCCGTAAGGACCTGTATGCCAACACAGTGCTGTCTGGTGGTACCACAATGTACCCTGGCATTGCTGACAGGATGCAGAAGGAGATCACAGCCCTGGCACCCAGCACAATGAAAATCAAGGTASGATGGAGTTGAGGGAACGTCTCACCACCACTGTTGGGCTGAAATGTGCAGCCTGTGTGAAGGGTGGAATGCTGGAGTCGTGCTGCTAAAAATACAACCCATGTCTGTCTGGTACAGCCTTAATGGCCTTGGGCTGGACAGGGTGGCACCCACCCAGCTGCATGAATAATGGGATTAGAGTAAAGACTGGCTGCAGAGGAGGGAGGTGGGTGTGTGAGGCTGTGTCTTGATCCTGTTTAGACTTCATGGTATCTTGGCCACGGTTAGATAAGGGAATTAGGCAGCCCCATCTTGCAGGGCTGTGTGTGGGCTGTGAGCGTAGTGTGATGCTGTGTCTGACTGGTTCCTCCTCTTCCCTGCAGATCATTGCCCCACCTGAGCGCAAATACTCTGTCTGGATCGGGGGCTCCATCCTGGCCTCCCTGTCYACCTTCCAGCAGATGTGGATCAGCAAGCAGGAGTACGATGAATCCGGACCCTCCATTGTCCACCGCAAATGCTTCTAAACCGGACTGTTTCCAACACCCACACCCTTGTGATGAAACGAAACCCATAAATGCGCATAAAACAAGACGAGATTGGCATGGCTTTATTTGTTTTTTTTTTTGGCGCTTGACTCAGGATTAAAAAACTGGAACGGTGAAGGTGTCAGCAGCAGTCTTAAAATGAAACATGACGGAGCGAACGCCCCCAAAGTTCTACAATGCATCTGAGGACTTTGATTGTACATTTTTTTTTTTGGTTTTTTTAATAGTCATTCCAAATATTATAATGCATTGTTACAGGAAGTTACTCGCCTCTGTGAAGGCAAAGCCCAGCTCGGAGGGAGTCCACCAGTTACAGCTGGTGTTAGGTTATAATTGCTTGTCTGTAAATTATGTAACCCGACAAGTGTCTTTTTGTATCTTTCCGCCTTAAAAACAAAACACACTTGATCCTTTTTCTCTTCGATTTGTCAAGCAAGCAGCCTGTGTTCCCCAGTGATAGATGTGAATGAAGGCTTTACAGTCCCCCCACAGGGTCTAGAAGTGGTGCCAGTATGTGGGGGAGGGAGGGGCTACCTGTACACTGACTTAAGACCAGTTGAAATAAAAGTGCACACCATAGAGGCTTGACTGGTGTTGGTTGTTCATTTTCTTTCTTATGCCATTTTTTGACAGTTGCTCCGTGCTGGGATCTCGCCCTGCCAGGCTGCACAGCTCTGCTATCGGGCCGGGGGGATGCTGGTGCTTCGGGGCACAAGGCAGATGGCTCTGGGTGATACGGGAGGGGTAGAACTGAGCCTGCCAAACCTGTGGGTCTCCCAAGGTTGCTGTGGGCTGGAGTTCTTCAGATACCGCCAGTGTGTGCAACGGGGAGCTGCTGGAGAAGCTGGGCTTAATGGGGAATTCACCTACATCTCCCCAAATGTTGCTCTGTGTGTGTTTCCCTCCTCAGTGTTTTATGTCTCATGCTGGGGTGTGCTGATCCCGTAAACAAAGCCAAAGCAGCTGCCTTCCCCCTCTACCAAGGCTCCTTTGACTTAGTCTGCAGCTCTACATGGGGCAGTGTCCCTGCTTCTCCCTACTCCAGGTAGCAGAGCTTGCCTGTCCTCCCAGTTGGCCCTGGGAGGGAGGCCTGGGATCAGGTGGGGAGACTCATACCCTGGCAGTGTGCTGGCTGGGTGTGGAACAACTTAAAGGTGAAAGCAAGAGAAAGTCCTGTGAAGTGCAAAAASTTGACTTCAGAGAGCAGGGCTCTGGAGTGTTACATGGGTGGGGCTGGGAAAAGGTGCAGGAGGAGGAAGGAAGCTTTGGCAGGGTGAGTGACACAGCTCCAGTGCTGGTACCTGCCTCCAGCCCAGCCTTTGCCAGGAAGGTTTTGGCCTTACTGACTCTCTACCCATCCTTGGAGCTTCCAAACCCTCTGTGAAGCTTCAGCCTTGTTTGATCAACTTTGCTGAAATTGATCAGCAAAGTTTTGTGGAAAAGAGCAGGGGTGACCCTCACGGAGCTGGGACCCTGTTGGGTACAGCAATGTCAAAAGTCCCCAGAGCTGGAGTCACATCTGTGGAGAGGAGACAGAAGATTGAGGCTACTGGGTCAGGAACCAGGAAAAGCTGAGCCAGGTAACTCTGTTGCCAGCTCTGGGAGACCAGACCTGGGAGCGCATTCAGGAGTGAAGCTTCCCAAGGCTCTGCCACCCTCGCCTGCCTTTGAAGAGCTAATGTCTGTGATTGTGTCATGCTCGAAGCAGATGAAAGGCAGGGAACAGGCTCTAGTTCCTCTTTAATCCTCTGCCTAGCCTGCTCCTGCTCTGGCATCCTACTCTACTCAGGGTGGACCTGCCGGTTTCTGCCCTTCATCTCCCCAGGCTCCCTYCTGGGTGCAGTGGGAGCCTGGCAGGGCTGGAGGTGCAGACACTGGGCTSAGCTGATGAGTACTGGAAGCACCAGTTTGCAAGAGAGGAGGTGAAAGTGGTTGGAGTAAGGCCCAAACTGGGCTTATAACCTGGGGAAATGGGGTGAGGAAGAGGCAATGGCAGCTCCTGGGGAGGGAGTTGGTGGGAGCAGGGTAGGAAAAAGGCCAGCAGCCAAGAAGAGATGACAGCAATAGGGAAATGGGGTGCCTTTCTTCAGCCTCTTCTGAAATGGTCACTGATCGCTGTGGGAAAATGTACTGAGACACAAAGAATAAAAGAAACTGGTRGTGGTGAGAAACCAGTGAGCAGCAAAATGCTTGGGGCTGAGGGCAGCTCAGGTGRGCAGAAGTGTGGGCACAGGGAGACTGGTGCAGAGGTGCTGGACACAGAGCAATCAGGATGATTTTCATGCTCCACAGCCAATGGAGGTGTGCTGTTAGTTAACATTTGGCAAGGCTTTTTCTCCTTTCTTCCCATTTCACTTGCTGTTTTGGSTAACCAGCCCCTCAGTAAAATGAGGCTGAGCCTTCCACAGCCCTTCCTRATGCCTGTCCAGCGTGAGACCACGGTGTGCACAGCCACACTGCAGGCTGCTCCAGCAAGGCTCCATTTATCCCTCCTCTGGGCCATTACATGCTGGAGAAAAGAATGTGGTGCTGGGCAGGGACAACTGCAAGCATTACTCAACTCCAGCGAGCGCAGGGGAGCCCAGAGTGGTTTCCTCTCAAGAATGTCGAGTGCTGAAAGAGAGGGGATTTTTAAGCACAGTTTCTCTGCCATGGAGTTTCAGAGGGCTCAATTCACCCTCACTGTTCCACAGAGGTGGGGAAATGCTGAGAGGCCTGTCAGGGAGGGCAGTAGAAGAGCCATGTCYTGGCCTTGTTAGACTCAAAGGAGAAGTTGTGTAGGGAATAATCAGTGATCTATCTCCTCCTCTTCTCCAGCACACAAATAGCCAGGGGTTCTGGGGAGACCAGAAGCTTTAATAAGTCCACCCACAGGCCAGGCTGAGCATGTCCCCCTGTCTGGCTCAGCCATGGTGATGTTCCAGGATTCCTCAGGCTGCAGAGACAGCGGGACTTGGCTTTAGATCCTTCCAAGGCACCCAGCCCTTTCCTACCTCCCTGTAGCTGCCCCAGGAGAGATGGCTCAGCTCAAGAGAGCTGAGCAAACATGTTTTACACCCTTTCTTCCCTCAGAGTTCCCAACTTTCCCTCCTGCTGGAGACAGTCGCTGGCACTTCACCTGCAATTAGCTGGTGACCTGGAACGTCACCTCACTGAGCTGCTTATGGAATCAAGCCACCGCCGGGAATTAGTGATGTCCTTGGCAAAGGAGATGGGTGCAGCTCTCGGGATTTAGCCCTGAAGGGCCTCATTGTCTCTCATCTGTGTCAGGGACAGTTGACCAGAAACAGTCCCTGGATGGGGAGGGTCCTGTTCTCTTGTTAGTGAACATGTGCTCCTCCAGGAGAGGTGCCAGCTGGCTGTGTGGAAAAATCCCAGGAAATCTCAGAGCATTCAAACTAAACTGGCCTCCTTGCTGAAGTCCCCTTGGAGGATGCAAAGCACCAGCTTTAGAAAATACTCATTCCAAGGTACCCGTTCAGGGATGGGTCTGTGGTGTTGGCTGTGCTCAGAGGAGGAGCAGTCTTGGTCCCTGAAGTCGTTCTTTGCAAGACTGCTGACCTGGAGCCCGCCCTGACTTGCATTATACCCATCTGTAATCCACTTTAGCAGGCCTTACAGTATTAAACCATATCAGGGATTGAGAATCACTTCCAGCAGTGGAGCTAGCAATCCACCCAAGCATACCAAGTGCTGTGGCTGCTACAGCCCAGCTGGGCTTTAGTCAAGCTGACAAAAAGATGTTCAGGCTGTATCAATCTTAAGAAGAATCAGAGGAGAGAACCGAGACAAGACTTTCCAGAGAAAAAAAACCATAAAATCCCCAGGACAGACTGGCCTTGAATGTTAAGATATTTTGTTTTAAAATACCTTGATAGTGGTAATAATTTGTTTGCCTTTCTGGACTGGGACAGCGTGATATGTGCCTTGCCTTGTTTGGGCTAGGAAAATGTGTATTGGTTGTAAGACGACCAAAAGTCTACCCACATGAAGAGCATTCCTGAAGTGAGGCACAGCAAGGAGGGTTTCCTCTATCACTGTCTGACCACCTCCCAGGGCCATGAAGAGAAATGCCAGAATTCAGTGTAGATGTTCAATTCCTTCCTCCTTTACTGCCCACTTCTGCCTCATGTTCAACCTCTGTGTCTGATCTGCACCAACACACTGCTCGTTTATTTAGTGCATCACAAGTCTAAATGCAACTCCTCTTACAAAGCCTTGTTTCTGCTCAGTTCCACCCTCTGTTCCCAGCCCTTATTCGGGGCTGTCAGCTGCTCTGTGGTYGCTGTACACCCCAGGGCTGGAGGGAACCCACGGCCACTCTAAACTCCAGCTGCTCCAGCCACCCTGGCTCTCTGGGCAGGGCCTTCCCTCTGCCTTTGGGACTCACTGATGGTTTTATTTATCATTTGCATTGGAAATGCAGTTCTCCTCCACCCTGGTCTCTGCTTTCTTGGTGACTGCAAATATGGTAGGTTGGTGTTTTTCCCAGATGTCAAACAAGTCAGTCTTGACTGAAAGGCCTCCGGATTTAATTTGTGATTACCTTTTATTTAAGTGAAACACATGACAAACAAAGCAGGTACAGATCCTCTACAGAGGCTCTCTCTCATCTAAGACYTAAAAATGGTTTTCCTCTTTGACTCCAGAGCTCTCTCCCAAGCCTGGAAGCAAAATACATAATCAAGACTTGAGGCATTTGCTATTTCTAAGTGAAACCCCCAATTTACCCTTAATGCAATTCACGGCCTTAAATGGCAACAATCAAGCAGGAAGAAAATAGCAACTTATTCATCTTCCTTTATGGGTCATCTTTAAAACACATTTTCTATGAACAAAATTCCTGAAGCATACACGTAACTGGAAATTCCAGCGCTCTGGTCCTGTCTGTCTAACTTGAGGTTTGGGATAGGAGCTACACTGCTGGAGCCAGCTGCTCCCCTTGGACATGGCTGTGTGCAATGGCTGTGGTCACAGCAGCACTCACAGCAGCCCTGGCTGATTCTGCACGGCCCTCTGCACATCTGTGAAGGGTGGGATGGTGATATKGGGAAGAAATTCTTCCACATGAGGGYGGGGWGGCCCTGGCACAGGGTGCCCAGAGAAGCTGTGGCTGCYCCATCCCTGGAAGTGTCCAAGGCCAGGTTGGACAGGGCTTGGAGCARCCTGGGAYAGGGGAAGGTGTCCCTGCCCATGGCAGGGGGTGGAACAGGACGATCTTTTAAGTTCCAACCCAAAGCATTCTAGTATCCTACAGCGTGTCCCACAGCAGTGATTCCGCCCCTGTACTCACAACTGGAGAGGTCACACCTCGAGTGCTCTGTCCAGTTCCAGGCGCCTGAATCCCAGAAGGCCATGGAGGCACTGAACCGTGTCCAGAGAAGGGAATGGGGCTGAGGAAGGGTCTGGAGCACCAGGAGCAGCTGAGGAAGCTGATGGAGCTCAGCCTGGAGGAAAGGAGGATCAGGGGGCACCTTGTGGCTCTGCACAACTCCTGACAGGAGGTTGTAGTGAGGCGGGGGTTGGGCTGCGCTCCCAGGGAGCAATGGGCAGGATGGGAGGAAATGGTGTTAAACCGTGCCAGGGGAGGGTCATGTTGGACATCAGGAAGCATTTATTCACAGGAAGGTTTGTCACATACTGCAAGGGGGTGCCCAGATGGGTGATGGAGTCACCATCCCTGGAGGTGTTTAAGSAAAGCCTGGACATGGCAGTCAGTGCTCTGCTCTGGTTGACACGGYGGTGTTCGGTGACAGATTAGACTCGATGAGCTCAGAGCCGTTTCCACCGTCAGCGATCCCGGAGTTCTCCGACTCCCCGGCCCCGCCACTCCCACCATGGCGGCGGCACCGCCCTCAAGATGGCGCCGCGCCGCGGCCGCGCCGCGCTCAAGATGGCGGCGCGGGGCGGGCGCTGCCGCGGAACCGGGTCATGGCCGCGCCGGAAGCGCCGTGAGGTGGCCGGGCCGGCGGGAGCGAGCCCGGGACGCGGCCGCTGCGAGCGGGGCCCGGCCAGGCAGCGGCGGCGGCAGGACCGTGCGGCCGCCGCCATGTCGCGCTGCGGAGAGGTGAGTCGGGGCTTGTGGGGCTCAGCTCGCCCCGCGCTTCCCCTCCGCAGCGGCCCCTCGGGGCGCCGGTAACGGCGGCTGCGGCGGGGCTGAGGGAGCCCGGAGCCCTCAGGGCGGGAGCCGGGCTCGGGGGCACGGAGGGCGCCGGGATCGCCCTGGCCGGGTGTGTGCGGGGGGCTCACGGGGGCTGTGAGGCGGAGCAGCCCCGCTGCCTCGGCGGGGAGCTGCCCTGGCGTTAGTGCCGGTTTGGGCTCTGGGTTCGCCGTTAAGGTGTGAGAGTGTTGCACAAGAGCTGGCGGTGATGTTGGGCTGCAGTGTTGGTGTGTGTCTGTATGTGTAAACAGATAAATATAGCCGTATCTATATGTATATATGCATGGTTATGTAACTCTAAAGGTTATTGAAACGGGTGGCGCTTGGAGGAGGGATGTAGAAAGACATCGCTGTGATATATTTAGGAAAAGAYCATGGACAGTCGCTTTCCCAGTTGCAAAGTAAGTAGAATGAACGGAAATGTTCGCCAATGGTGACAGATCAAGTGAAAGTACCACGATTTCGTGTGAAGTTTTGCACTACCTCCATATTCTCCTTTTTCCTCTTTTTCTTTTCCACCAGGAGGTCGTAAGTGAGGAGAGTGAAGAGGAAAGCAATGGAGTCAACTTGATGGAATTCTCAGATGAGATCCTTCTGCACATCCTCAGCTATGTCCCTTGCACAGACCTGGTCCTCAATGTCAGGAGAACCTGCAGGAAACTTGCAACACTTTGCCTTGACAAGAGTCTAACACATACAGTCCTGCTTCAGAAGGACTATAAGGTGGGGAGAGTAGCGTGCTTCTTCTATTAGCTCTGAAGACAAATCTCACTTCTGTAAAACAATGCCAAGAAGTAGAACTTTCCTATGTGTATGCATAAATAGACTGCTCCTGAGCTGTGAAATCAAATACACAATAAGCTGTTTCATAGAAGCATTTATTTTCCAGTATGCTTTGTTAGAACAGCTCTGTGCTTCCTTAGTTATATAAAATACTGTCAGTGAAAGCTTAACTTCTCCATATTTCTGGAAGCTAAAAYGAAAGTAAACATGACCTTAAAGTTACCATTTTCCCAAAATATGTTTTCCGTGTTGTTGTACAAAAAAATCTTGTGCATGTTGCTCTCAGGCATGTAGTCAGCAAAGCCAGAAATTGTGTGCATGTTATAACAAAAGTAAAGCTTGGGAAGGAAGAGTCATATATTCAATGAGAACTGTATCAGCCAGTGCAGGCAGGGAAAAGTCCCCTATGCTCATTTCCAAAAGAGGAAGCTGAATGAAGAAGAATGGAAACATTCTTCTTTCAGTTTGAGTTTCTGCACATAGCCAGTTCTGCTGAAATAGCTTTGCTGGTGGAAAACTGAGGTGGTTTTCCTTTCCACTCTCAGCTGCTGAGCAGTCTGTAATGCAGAACTACAGAAGCAAAAGGAAGTGAAATCCTAAGAGTCCAAAGCATGGCAGACTGAGCTGCCAGCAGTGTGGTAATTCTTAGGCTGTGCTGCCATCCACAAATGATGAGCCACATAATCCAAGTACCAGCCACTCTTATCCYTCTTATCCCCACCTCCAGCTGGGAAACTGAGTCAGCGTCCACCTTTGCTATATCTCTCACTGAACGTGCTTTTGTTTGGGTGCAGGTGAACAAAGACAAAGTGAAGCAGCTGATGAGGGACATTGGAAAGGAGATCTACCAGCTGAACATGGCCGGGTGCTACTGGCTGCCCAGCTCCACCATCGACCACGTAACACGGTGCAAGAACCTGGTGAAGCTGAACCTGTCGGGGTGCCACGTCACCTCGCTGCGCCTCTCCAAGATGCTCTCCTCGCTGCAGCACCTGCGCTCCCTGGCCATCGACGTGAACCCGGGCTTTGATGCCAGCCAGCTGAGCAGTGAGTGCAAAGCCACCCTCAGCCGCGTCTCGGAGCTGAAGCAAACCCTCTACACCCCCTCCTATGGTGTCGTGCCGTGCTGCACCAGCCTCGAGAAACTGCTGCTCTACTTCGAGATCCTCGACCGCTCGCGGGAGGGGTTTATGCTCTCTGGGCAGCTGATGGTGGGCGAGAGCAACGTGCCCCATTACCAGAACCTCCGCATCTTCTACGCCAGGCTGGCTCCTGGCTACGTCAATCAGGAGGTGGTGAGGCTGTACTTGGCAGTGCTGAGTGATCGGACACCTGAGAACCTCCACGCCTTCCTCATCTCTGCYCCTGGCAGCTTTGCAGAGACGGGAGCCACCAAAAACCTCCTGGACTCCATGGCCCGAAATGTTYGTCTGGATGCTTTACAACTGCCCAAAGCCTGGATTAACGGCTCTGGGCTCCTGCAACACTTGAAGTTCAACAACCCTTTCTACTTCAGCTTTAGCCGATGCACCTTATCTGGTGGGCACCTGATCCAGAGGGTCATTAATGGTGGGAAGGATCTTAAAAGCCTGACCAGTTTGAACCTCAGTGGCTGCGTTCACTGCCTGGCCCCGGAGTCCTTGTTTCGGAAAGCAGAAGATGACATCGACAGCAGCATTTTGGAAAGCCTGGTAGTGTCTTGCTGCAACCTGAGACACCTGAACCTCTCTGCAGCTCACCATCACAGCTCTGAAAGCATAGGGAACCACCTGTGCCAGCTCCTGTCCAGGCTAAAGCACCTGCTCTCATTAGCACTACCAGTTTGCTCCATCACAGATGTTGGTGCAAGCGTGGAGAAGCCTCCCAGCACACCTAATTTGGTGCCCCAAACATTTGGAAGGAAAGTTCGGATTGGGGTACAGACATATCCAAGGAACTTAGGGGATCAGACAAATCAGAAGATCGAGTCCTCAGTGTTTTGGGCTCTGATGGGAAGCCTCAGATTTTTGGAAACCTTGGAGATAATTGGGTCCAGTTTCTCCTCTGCCATGCCCCGCAACGAGCCAGCAATTCGGAACTCATTGCCTCCCTGTGTCCGGGCACAGAGCGTGGGGGATTCAGAGGTGGCTGCCATTAGCCAATTGACTTACCTGCAGAGTCTCACCTTAGCACAGCTGCCAAATATTCTCACAGGCTCTGGGCTCGTCAACATCGGGCTGCAGTGCCAGCACCTGCGGACTCTTTCCTTGGCCAACCTGGGCATGATGGGCAAGGTGGTCTATATGTCTGCTCTCATGGACATGCTGAAACACTGCAAGTGTTTGAGAGATCTCAGGTGAGGGGCTGCCCTTGAACATCTCYCATTTTGTTTGTGGATCTCCAGAAATGTGATGTGTGGTTTATTGTGGCTACTATTCGAAGTGTTCCGGTCCAGAGTACATGCAATGCCTTGAAAACTATTTTCCTTCCTGACTTGTGGAGAACGGAAAGGCATTGCATGTTGTCCTTGAGGGCTCAGGATATGCCCTCTAACCAGTGTTTTAGGAGCAAAAAGTGCTGTGACTGCCTTCCTTTTAGATAAGGAAAAGTGCATGCTGCTTATTTGGGAGCTAGCAGCTTGTCAGGGCTGGTTAAATACCACGTGCCTTTGCTGATTTTTTGGCTTTGTGTACATGCACACCTCTTAAATTTCCAGGAAGGAAGAGACTCCTACACTGTCTAGATAATGTAGAGTTTTCTTTGGTTTCCCAATGAGATATTTGTCTGCCTTGGGTTTGTATGAAAATCTTTCCTCTTTATTTATATTTTTTTTCTTTATAATGTACTAAAAACATTCCAGATTTAAAGTTTGTCCTGYTGGTGTTCCTCTCCTGATAGGATTTAATGGATCCTACCAAAGGTCTGRTCCTAAAGAGTGCACAAAGGAGCTTCATGGTAGCCAAAATGTGCTTGTGAAAAGAAACTGATGGTTTCCTTGCAGTAGTCCATATGAACACAAGCATTATCACTTTAGGGAGATGAGTTGTTTTTTCTTTTGTTTTGTTTTTTTTTCCAAAATCAGCCTCTTTCAGTGAAACTGCAGAACCTGTCAGTCCCATTGTCCCCCTTTGTTCACCAAGCTCCAAAGTGCTGTGCAGTTGAGACAGCAAGGTCACAGTTACTGTGGCTGAAATTACKGCACATCACCTGAGACTGGTGCTTGTGTGCCTGTCCCTGATCCACTGCAATAGTGAGGGGCACCAGGGGGGCTGAAACACCTCAGGAGGGTTTTCATTTTCCACCACTTCCCATTTRTAATGGGGGAGGAGTGTGCTGGTCTCATCCGAGGGGTGGCAGCTGTTGGGAATTGAGTTGCTCAAGGTCTTGGGTTATGTGAATGTGTCTTTAACCTTGAGGAGAGTAAATAGCCATGGAGGAACTGAGGGCTGGGGAAGGAGGTTGGGGTGTGCAGTGCTGCTTTGCTCATCCTGGGCTCTGTAGCTTCCTGAGGCTTTGAAATGGAGGCCAAGAGCGACAGAGATGGGAGGCAGCACAGAGCCTGGAATGAAGGCTGGAACGGGGCTCTCCTTGGACTGATTTGGGTGGAAGCTGTCACTCTTCTTCCCTGAGTAAAGTCTAAGGTTTTATATTGGCTTAAGATGGTTTTAGAAATTAGCACTTCCTCTTGATAACGTAGTTTCCTTTTGATTTGACCGATTCCCTGMTGTTTCCGCCCTTTTTCCCTTCCCAGTTTTCCCGGCTGAGGGACACATTTAAGGGGCTATTCCAAAGCAACATTGCCATCTAGCGAGGGCAGGGCGGCATTGCAGGTGTGGCTGGTGCATCCCAGAGATTCACCTGGAAACCTGGATCCTGGAGATTCCGTGCTGTTTGCCCTAAATTTACAGTGCCCCAGTAATGATGTTGAAAAATTGAAGAGGCTGCCCGTTCTCCTTATATGAATTTTAACTTATTACCTAAAGTGTAGATATGCTCTTAGGATCTCTTCAGGCAGTGCCACCTGACAGCAGTTGTAAGCTGAGACTGAAACAGGATTTATCAATTAACAAGATTAGGTTGCTGAGATACCCCTGCATACTACAAAGCCTGTGCAGAGATTACCCAGATCAGGCTGGGCTGACAGCTTGTTATCACCTCATGGATTAACCTTCCTGGAGCTCTTGGCYTTCCTGACCCAATGACTGAGATTCCCAAGTGCTCTGAAGCCTGGTAGTAAATCTGCACTAAGCAGATGAACTGTCCCGGTGGCACAGGCCTCACACAGGTTCAGGCTGGCTTCTGTGAGGGAGTCACMCACTTATGCTGCYGGGTAAAACGCCGACSCCTTGTGGGCCAAGTRTGGCTTCACTGGGTCATTTTATTGTCCTCCTGGAGCACCGTGATAGAGGATCTGTCTCTCTTCCCTGAGCCAGGTGTTTAAGGTAAAGGTTGGGTTGATGATGGTTGTTCTTCCTGTGAGAGAGCAGTAGCTCTGATCCTTTGCCAGAGCTGGTTGTGGTCGCTGTGTTGGCTCCAGTTCTGCATCAGCCTCTCTGCTCTGTGTATTTTTCATGGCAGGAAACTGAAGATATGACCAGTTTGGGCAGTGTTTGTACCCTGGAGCAGAAGGTCCCTAAATCCACACCACCTGCTTGGTGGATGTCAGGTGCAGAAGCCAGGCTGTGCTTTTAACACCAGAATGGATCTGCTGCTTGCCTTACCCACCATACTTTGTGGGAAACTTGCAGAACCAGGGTTACTCCAAGGTCACTCCCCGTGGGCGCCAGAATTCTGCATTTAGGGCTTTCCTGCCTATTTGTGCCCTTGTCCTTCAGGGCTGGAGGCACTCCTCGCTCCATTTGCCAGCCCCCCATGAATGTGCTGTGTCTTTCCCTCTTGTCTGAGAGCATYCCAGCCATGAATTGCCCATTGAGTTGTTTTTGTTTGTTCCTGCAGGCTGGAACAGCCCTACTTCTGTGCGGGCGCCCAGTTCTTCCAGGCACTGAGTCACTGCTCCTCTCTCCAGCGCCTTTGCATCGTCTCCCGGAGCGGGACTCTGCAGTCTGACGCAGTGATGTCATTCATGGCCAGCTGCCTTGAGGTCATCATGTGCCACATGTTTATGGGAGAGTCTCTTACCGTTTGCAAAAATCTCCAGCAGTCCATTGTCCGGAGGTGAGTGCGGAAAAGGGTGGATGTGGGATTTCTGGAGCTGTTGGAGATTGATCTCCGTTGCCTGGCCTGCCAAGGTTTATATGGCTTGGAGCTCTTGTTCCAAGGAGCTAATAGGTAATGTGTAACTGTTTGGCACATAAGCCAGCCTCTTACTTTAATAAGAGTGAATCAGTGAAATATTTGAAGGTATTATATGAATTCTTGATTCCATTCCCACCCATGTTCTCTGCAGTTCTGCTGGCCGAGTTGAAGTTCTGGATGCAGAGCTCCATCATAAATCAAATGACACTTTTTGTGTAAACAAAACATCTGCCGACATTTAAGTACTGAGAGATTTGACCTTGAAGCTTTCCTYCTTTCCCACAAGTGACTAAGATAATTCTCTGTCCTCTAATCACTTGTAAATGTCACTTACTGATAATCCCCTGGCAGCGCAATTCAAAGCCTTTAAAGGGTTGTTGTGAAGGGTTTTTTCTTCGGAGGGTGCTTGCGGGGGGAGAATCGGTACAAACTGCCTTTGCACGTTTGGCAGTTCTTAAATGCATTTTGCTTGGCCCCTTGCAGCGTTCTGAGGCTCACGTGGTGGGAAACGTTTGTGTGTGAGCCGTGAACTGCATTTGAAAAGAGAGCTTTTAATTACGCTTGGCATTTGGAAATCTTCTAATAATGGCAGTCATCTTACAAAATATTTCCCATGCAGCAGACTTTCCATTATTATCTTTTTTTTTCTATGAGGCTATTTCCCCACCTTCAGCCTGTTTTCTTTGTCACCTACTGTTGCTGTGCCCTGTTAAGCTCTAATAAAAATTTCAAATCACACGGCGTTATTAGTGCATCCTAAAGGGTGCTCCTCCCCCCCAGCCTTCCTCCAGCTTCAAACTAACTTATTACACTTGGCTTGTTTCCGTGGATCAAATCCAGAGCAGGCTGTGACTRTATTAGCTCCCTACCAAACTGCTCCTGAGATTGTTGCTGCCTCTGAAAGCCTCTGTGTCCTTCTGGGATGGGGATTGTTGGAAACATCTGAGTAAATTCCTTGTGATGCGACAAGGATTCTTTGAGTTTGTTTTACACAGGGCTTCATATCTGTAAAAACATTACTGGGTTGGTTTCAGTTGTGCTTTGGGGATCTTTGGAAAGAACCAGAAATCTGCAGTTCCCATTTTTTATTTTCCCTCCCTTCTGAGGTGCTGCTGCAGCGCTGCCCAAAATTTTAATGTCCACTTRCTGAGCAGAAATAGACCATTCTGCAGTCTTTTCTCCCTCTTTTTCTCTGTCATGGACTGATTCTCACTACATTCTCTACCTCTTTATRATCTAAACCATGGGAACTTTGTAAAGAGCAGCTGATGCCTGGTGGAAATGTTAAAAACTATTTTTATATTTAGCTACAGTTCTGGCTGTCAAACTTATTTTCTTCTTTTGTATTTTATTARTAGAGACACTTGTATGAAAACAGGGTTTTTTGAAGGTTGGGTTTTGGGGTTTTTTTTTTTGCTGAAGAGAGCATCTGCTCCTTCTGCAAATTCTACACCTGAAGTCATAATCCTCTGTGACATTGTAATTGGTGGCTCTGGAAACGATTTTGGTGTCATGTAAGATTATGACTTCAGGAGGAGGATAAGCAGTGGGAGCAGATGCTCTCCTAAGCAACAAAGGTCCTGTTCTCATGCAACTGTCTCTAGTAATCAAATGGAAGAAACAAAATACAGAAAATGATGTGTAAGCAAAGCCTGGAGTCTTCCATGAGCCATCAGCRAGTCTTTAACCACGTGACTTCTCCAGCAATTCCATTCCCATCCTTGCACAAATGTGCCTTGGGATGGGCTCAGGAATTGACTTGCTCTTGGCTGCATTTTGTCTGCTACTCCAAGGCAGAGAGATGTGCAGTAAAATCTGTGTGTGAGCTTAAACCTGTGGGTATGGCTCCAATTCACACAGCATGGCTTCCTCTAAGAGTGTGCAGCTGGTGTCTCTTTAATCCAAGTTTTACACCAGGCAGCAAGTTGGAAGTTATCTRTCCTTGTGCCAGAATGAAACGAGGGGATTTATGCTTATTTTTTTTCCATTTGTTTGGAATGTGTGTGGATGCTGTGTGTGAAACATGGGGAGTGGGTGGGAGGGAGGAGGTGAGAGGAGGGACCTCGAGCCTTTGTTTGCTCCCTTTCTTGAGCTGGGGCAATTGATCCATGTTCTTCAGGTCCTACTGAGGGTCAGAGTTCCTGTTTTAGGGCTGTGGTGATGATGTTGTTTAGGATGAGAGAGTTTTGAACAGCAAAATGGAGCCAAAGTGATTCATATTCTCCCAATGCCTCTAAAGCAGAGAAGAAACGTGAGTGGGATTGGGAAGGACCCAGGGCTGGCCATGTATCAGGAGTTTGCTGCAGGAGGTAGAGCTGAGAGGGCTTGAAAATGCAATATAGTGCAAGGTAGTCCTTTTTCAAGTGTGGGTGCACAGGAGGGTTTGGGTAACAGAACCTTTCTGGGGAGAACAGACTGGTTTCAGCTGTGGAATTGTACTGGAAGATGGTGAACRTACAGGGTGTGGTGATGGGAGCTTGGGAATTAAATCTGCTGCATCACAGCAGTGGCTTAGAGCCTGAGGTGCTTCTCAAACTGTCCCTTTTCACTGTAAAAGGAGGTTAGTGTTATGTATTTCTGTTCCACTGGCCTGAAAAGAGAGGTTGTTCTCATGTCTCTTAGTCTTGTGACAGCTTTGAACCAGACCCTGTGGTGTCCAGCTTTCTGGTGAGCAGCTTCTGCTTGAAGTTTGCTGCTATTTGGGACAAACTAATTCGTGCATTTGAGTCATTAAAAGCCTCTGATTCAGTTCTGGCTCTTTTGCAATGAAACACAATAAGCAGAGCAGGGCTCATCTGGAGCCTCATCAGCAAACAGGAGGCTTGCAAGGGCAAGGTCTCCTCTGAGCTGTAGAGAAGACTGTAAAGATTGTTTCCCTCTGGGCAGATAAATCATTGCAGTGTTTTTCTTTATTCTTTTTCCTTCGGTGTGGATGGGAGGGGGGAGCTCCTTTATGGTTCAGGGAGATGCTCTGCACATAAGAAGGGTGTAGTGGTTACAGTGGGAGCTGTGGCTCGAGTGATCCAGATCCACTTCCCTGATCTTCCKCAGGTTTCACATGTGACGTTGGCCTAGTCTCAGTTTCTGTGTAAATTGACATTTTTTCCCCCCATCACATGGTGCTCAGCTGCTGCCACACTTCAGATAGCAGCAGATCCAATGAACACAATGTTTTCCATTTTGTGCTTGGACCCAAACTTTGCTGGAGTGCTCAGCTCCGAGCACGTGTTATCCCTGTTTAAATAACTCTTCTGTTCAAACCACTGCAGCACTAATTCCACAAACACTAAAATACCACAATTTCAGGCCCTGTGSTTGGAGGTTCAGGTGTGACCCCAGACTTGCTGCTGTGCCAAGACTTCTTTGCAGAAAAGGTAAATTTGCTTTGCCATTTTGAGCTGAGCTGCCGTGCTGAGATTGTTTCTAAATTCCTGCACAGACCCGTGTGTCCGAGGGCAGGTCCAAAGCATTGAGCCTTCCAGGAGCTTTCCCGATCTTTTCCACAGTGTTATTTTGTGGAAGAGTCAGTAGATGGAGCTCTGACCCACGGAAGGTCCCACCATTTACCAACGGGCTGCATGCTAAATGATCGTATTTATATGCCGGTGTGTCTCTGCCCCAAAAATCCTGCGGGCAAGGAATTTGGATGACTTCAGGCTTGCACAGCTACGTGGGGTTAGCAGGCACTTCACAAATGTGCAGGAGAAGTTGCTTTCCTGGTGCTTTCCTTGCCATCAGAAAACAGGCTGGAAGAGGGGATKGGAAATGCTTGGGCAAATATCCCCTTGGCTTCAAGGACAGATTTTTATTTTCCACTGTGTGCCTTTAGAATTTTGTCATTTTAGCTGAAGTGTTTAGATAGCTCCTATCATTGTAGTGATTTCAAGGACTCTACAACACCAGACAATACAAACCAGTGAAAAGTCCTTGGAAAAACACCTTGGAAAAAGATCAAGAAAGCTACAATAAAATAAAAACAAACAAACAAATGTTAAAAACCCCAAAGCAAAACAAAAAACCTCTGAGAACACGGCATCATTAGGGATTCTTCATAAAGAGGGGGGAAAGTGTCAAGGTGTAGAGGTGAGCTGTGATTTATAGAAATGAATCCAAGGGAAAAACCGTGGTGCAGCTGGAGTGTATTTGGGGTGCTGGGTGGGCACCCCAAAACACACTGTATTTTTTGGTTTTTTCTGTCTTTCCATGACTCCCTGGCAGGAGGTGCAGCCAGGGGGATGTTGGGCTCTGCTGTCAGGGAACAGGACAAGAGGAAATGGCCTCAAGGTGTGCCAGGGAAGGTTCAGGTTGGGTACTAGGAAYGATTTCTTCACCAAAAGGGTTCTCAAGCCCTGGCAAAAGCTGCCCAGGGCAGTGGTGCAGTCTCCATCCCTGGAGGGACTGAAAAGCCATGAGGATGTGGCACCTGGGGATGTGGTTTGTGGTAGTGCTGGGGGAATGGTTGGGCTTGGTCTTAGGGGGCTTTTGCACCCTAAACAATTCTGTGATTCTGTGACTCAGGTCACTCTTGGCTTAACCAGTGCTGGAAAGTGCAGAGAATTTTTCTCATTTCGGACAATTTCACTGTTCTGGGSATCCAAACTCAGAGGAAGAGAAACACAAACTTACCCAGCCTGTGTCAGATATGAGCACTGCTTGGTTTGACTTTCATGATAAGATTCCTGCCACTTTCTAGGAAGAGCTTTCAGCCTAAATTAGATCTTCTTGTTCAGTCTTCTGTAGCATTACCTAAATTTCCCCGTGCTTGTTACTGTCCTTTTTTAACGTGAAACTCTTGGCTGGATCTTCCCTTTTTCTTAAACTGCTGATTCCAGTGGCCCTGTGTGGCTGTGAGCTTGCTGAAGGGCTGAAGCAGCCTCCTGGGATTCAGTTGCAGRAACAGGGCTTCCAGGTGGGAGCACAGGGCTGAAATGGAGTATTGCAAAGTGCTGAGCGAGCCAGTCCCTCTCCTGGCATTGAGCACAGGGCYGAGTTATCACAGATGAGTTTTTGCTCACCTCAGGGCTAAGTATTCCCCCTTGCCCTGGATATCCCTGCAGCATTCTGCTTGCCTGGATTCTCACTGTGGTCTCAGGCTCATAAAATCCCTTTTGGGGATCCTTTTTACTCTTAGAGGGGTTGGAGGGGGCTCTAGGGGCAGTGGGTGATTGCARGATCATCTTTGAGTTCAGCTGATCCTGTGCTGCTCACCCGACTGCTGCAGTCCTACTGCCACTGCAAAAAGCTGCTGTGAGCACCTAGGGCTTGTTCAAGATTTTCAAGCTGGTTTTGCATCCCTTCAGCACCTTCTCTTCCTTCTGACCTTGAAGAAGTCCCTGCCTGCTGCTGGCTTTCCTGCTCCCAGRGCTGCTGATCCCACCCTGCCAGCCCCAGCGTGCCGACGGCTCCAGCCCTGCACAAGTGGGATTGCAGAGGACTTAATGTATCACCAGGCTGGTGTAGTGAATCATTAGCATCCTGCTCAAGCTTTCATTGTCTGTTTCATTTCCTGCTCTTGGAAACCCCTGAATCATTCTGTCACAGACTGAATAACAAACTGCATCCTTGTCAGATTGCGTTGCCCAAGGATTCCTTGGCGGGCTTGGCGAAGGTTGAATGCATGAGGTGTGGCCCAGACACCTTTGCTTCTAYCAGGCATGTTGTTTATGGGTGGGTTTAAGTACTTTACAAGCCAGCAGGGCTTGTGGGACCATCCCCAGTTTGCCATATTAATTTATCTTCTTTTGGGGGTACTCCCAAACCCCCTTCTTTAAATGCATTCCTGTGGCTGACCCAAATGCCTCGTTCTAACTGCCAGCTCATGTGTTTTGAAAGGAATTCAGTTCTGAAACCTTCCTCAGCGGGCAGATTGGTTTGTGCATGAAATAACTTTCAAGGATTGTCCTCTCTCTCTCTCTTGGCTGAGAAATAATATTGGAATAGCACTGTCGTGCTTTCTCTTCATGAGGGTGTAAAAGGCTGAACGGAAGCATTAACTGCAGCTTTAAAGCATTTCCATAGTAAAATAAATCTAATTGAGCAGTTATTGCAGTAGCTTTTTAATTTGTGGAAGAGATTAGGAAATAACTTTCAGCTTGCTCTGGCAGAGCACTCCCCTAGGACGTGTCCTGGGCGCTCTGGCATCGCTCTTTGGGTTCTTATTCCCTCCCCCTCTAATTGTCCGGTCACATTTGAGTGATGCAGAGTTCAGCTGGCAAAATAACATAGGAACCTCAGTCTGCAGGCGTGTTTGATAYAAACCTCAGCTCACAGGAGAAGTAGCAGAGTGCCATTCATGCCTTACAGGGAAACCACAGCAGAGAGATGTAATTTGCCTCGGCTCGGGATGAGTCTGATGTGTTATTGCTCCTTCCCTGTGGCTCAGCACAGTGGCAAATGAAGAAGCTGCACTGAGCATAATGGGAGAGTTGGCAGTGATGTGTGTGAGTGATTTCCAGAGTCCCATCTACACCCCTTGGTCTCAGGTTGGAGACTGCAGTGATGGGACTTAAGTGTGGAAAAATCGGCAGCTGCGGGAGAATGTTGGTTTGTCTCCACAGACATGAAGGGATGGAAGATACCCCTAAAGGAAAACGCTTTGTAGCAAAAATATCTCATTGTGTGGAGTTAAGAGCAACCAGAGGAATCTGAACATCTTTCCTTGGGARCTTTTCAAGTCCATTTCTGAGGTTTGGAAATAAAGTCTGCTTAGCACTGGCACTCTGGCAGGGCTGGGAGGGAGAATGGCACTAGAGAATGGATCTGCTTTAGAGTCAGTGTGGGGAGGGTTTGGACCCCCTGAGAGGCTTCTGGGGGATGAGTAGAGGCAAAGGTTCTCCCTGCTCCCAGGGGAAGGGGCCTGRGAGAATCCCACCTACAGTTTCTTTGGTGAGGCCAAATCTTCTTTGGAAGATGCTCCTGCAGAAGCTTCTCTGGCAATCACTGTAAGCAGGGAGAGATTTTCAGCTCCTTGGTACTGAGGTCAGGGCACGGCCAGTGGAACAAATCTGAAGTGTTTGCCTGGCCTTTCCTGGGAAGATGAGAAAAGTGTGAGTGTGTGTGTTGGGTCATGCTGCTGCCAGCTGCTCCAGCTTGCCCTGGCACTTCCTCCACTCCACCGTGCCATGCTGCAGGAAGGGAGTTTCCAGGCTGGCTCAGGTATGCTGGCTGAAGCTTTCAAGACAGATGCCACCCTTGAACTTCGAGGTGTGAGCAAGTCTTCCAGTAAAARCAGGCTGTGCCTGGCAGAGGATTAGCAGGGCTTTGTGCATGTAGGTGAGAAAGCTGCATACAGGGCAGAAAGTGAGTTGGTCTGAAACTTGTGCTCTTGAGAAACTTGTGGCTCTCCAAAAACAGCTCACCAGCCTGTGGGGAAGGTCAGAACAGAGAGGGGAGAAGGTGTGTGACTGCAGCAGAGAGTGGTTTGCATTTGTGAGAGTTGTGCCAGCCAGAGTCCGCATCTGCTCTGTTCCCCCAAATCAAACTTCTCCTCATTTCCTTCCTTCCTTCCTTCCTCTCCTTCTCTAGAGCTTCTTTTTTCCACAAGCTCAGCTTGGTTTGTGGAGGTCAGAGATCTGCCCTTGATCCATTCCTGATACACTGTATTTCCTCACTTCATCTGCTGTGTGCTGCTTTTGTTGGCAGTGTTTAATTATCCCTCCTTGCCTGCCCTGCTTGCCAGCCTCTGGGAAGTGGGATGTGCTGAAATGTCTCATTTGGCTTGGGACTTTCCTTGGGTTTCTGTGGAAATCTCAAGGGGAAGAACATTCCTCAACCCCAAACACTGCCTTATCCTTTGCTTAAAGTGAAGGAGGTTTGAGCAGCCCCTGATGCAGAGAGCTGTCACCTCCAGGGTGTGTGGTGCAGAGGGTTGCAGAGGGGTGGGTGTGATCCATCTTTCCAGGCTGGCTGGGGAGATTCCCCATGGCTTTGGGCTCCCCTTTGGATCTGTCAGCAGGYGGAATCTCCCGGGGACTCTCTGTCCTCTCTGGAGAGGCATGTCAATGTTTGCCAGGAGATAACTGCATTCCAGGGAGGGTCTCTTTTGTCTTGCTAAAATCGAGGAAATCTGATCAAAGTGCAGCCTTGCTTTAGACTTTTTCTCTTTCTTTTTGACTTTGTCCCTGACCTACATATTGGATCCTGCCACAGTGGTTGGAAGTAATTGAGAGTGTAGTGTTAGGCTATTTACCAAGCTGTTCACTTGAAAATMACCTTACTGAGTCCAGTCCACACCTGTTCTGGGAGAATTCTGGAGACAAATAGCAAAGCATCATTAACCCTTTCATCCACATACAACCAGTTCAAGAGCTAAGAGCAGAGAAAYTGATGCCAGGAGGAATTTGTGACACAGGGTGTGCTTCATCATTTGTTTCCCAGCTCTGTGGATGATTCCAGCCAGCTGCTGAGGCCAGGTCTGCTCTGTGTCCACATCCACATGAGGACACTTCAGAAACCTCCTTGTGGAAATTCCTGCTGGGTGGTGGTTGGTTTGGTGTTGATTCTGCTGGACCAGAGGTTATGCTGGAAAATATACATGGTGGGGGGCRAGAGGAGGGAGGTGTTTTCTTTGTTATCCCAGTGGTTGTTTCTGATTAAAGGATCTGTTTTGAAGGGGCTGCTAGTCAGTTGCCTAGAAAACTTGCTTTCATTTAATTAATCATGATGAGTTTAGTCTGGAGGTTTTGTACGAGGGAGCAGGCAAGCATATCCTTGGCTTTTTTTCCTTTGAAAAAAAACAAAAAACTCAAACCAAAAAAAACACCAGGGCTTCRTGTCTGAAACTGCAGCTCTTTTGTCTCCCTGGGTCAACATCCTTCTCTGTCCTTCGGGTTTTAATTTTACAAGCCATGAGTTTGCAGAGGTGGATGGAGTTTGAAGTCCATCCAGGTGTGGAATGAGGAAAGAACCCTCAAGAAGATTACAGGAGCTGTTCTGCAACTCATTAACTCACTCTCTTCCCCTTCTTGTTATCTCCTCCCCATGCCTGGGGCCTTTCAGAGTAGTGCTCTAAGTGCCTCTCACTTAATCTAGCCCACCTGGACAGGTGGATGAAGAAAGGAATTGCCTTCCGGGGGAGGACTAAAGGAGCAGAGATTGCAGAGGGAGGCTGCGTTTGGGAACTGCTAATCCCAGTTTAACATTATGACAGCTGCTCGTTAAAATCAGGGTGTTTTTTAACAGGCAGTTAAAGGAGAGGCTTTGCACGCACATTTAACTGAGAATAATAGTGAACCATGTGCATTTGATTTTTTTTTTTCCTTAAATCACGCAAATTGTACATGGAAAGAATTCTCCGGCGTCAACTTGCTGGGGTATGGAATTTACAAGGTTTGCAGTAACATACAGTTTCCTGTTGGGGGGGGGAGAAAATCACAAAGGTTTCTTTTTTTTCCTCTTATTTTAAGATCAAGTTCAAACCCCTGTATAAACCCAGCCTCTTTAGGAGGGACACTTAACTGCGTTGGGGTTTTTCACTTGTCTCAGTGGCAGTTCATCATGTAAAYTTGTCTGGGTTCTTGTTTTTATAGCTACATGTAAAGGCTGCTTATAAACTACAGTTTTGTACATGGTGAGAAGGCAGCACTCGRGTCCAATTTAGGAGAGTCTATATACAAAGAAGGAAGCAGTTTCTTTCCCTTGGGGAGATGGCAGTTTCTTCCTTTGCTGGACTTCAGTAAACTTGGTCCATTAACATGATTTTCTCTGCAGGACTGTGGTGTTGGATAAGAAACACGAAGAGCTGAGGCAGAGCAGGGACTATCAAAGAGACATTTGGCTGTATTTTATGTGATTTCACTGCAGACTTTACCAGCTGCCTCCCAGATCAGCAGTTATTTGCTGGTTGATTTCTTGAGGGCAGTGCTGTGGAAGTAAGAAGCTGCACAGCTCTGACACAAGTCCCCAGATCTACTCAGGGAGCCGTGTCCTTTTCTGCCAGCCCTTAGGCATGAGGCATGAAGGGCAGGTCTGTGATGCAGAGAGATAGAAAATTGCCCCAGGTAGTTCTGTTGCTGCAAATTCTTATTCCTGCAGCTACTTAGGTTCAGGCAAATTAATTCAACCCACCAAGGCTGAGCAGCTAGGCTGGGAATGGAGGTTTCTCTGCTGTGTTTTTGGCAGCTCTGCTCCAAATCGTTTGTGGATGGGAATGTCCTTTCAGTCTCCCAGGAAATGCCAGTCTCTCGTGTTGCTTTCTTCATCTGGCTGTGTTTCTACCTGGGATTTTCGTGTCTGTTTCCAGCAGCTGGATCTCCAACCTTTCCTCACTGTTTGACAGAAATCTGGTCATTTCAGAGCTAGAGATGAGCTGGGAATCTTCCAGGCACGCACCTGTCTAAGTTTGTGGAGCAGAGAGCTTCTCTTTGTGCCCAACACAGCTTGGTTCAGCCTCCAGGGACTGGTGCTGCCAGTGTGACTCTGCCTCCTTGTGAGTGATAATGAACTGCTCCTTGTCACCCCTTCAGAGGAAACACCTTGGTGGCACAGGACTAAGAGTCACTGATCTTTGCATTTTAAGGTGTAACTCTTAAGGGTAATTATGCTACAGTTTTACCTCCCCAGCTTTAAAAGACTGAACTCTTGTTACACTGCACTGAATAACAGCATTTCTCTTCCTCACAGGTTGCTGTCATGTAAAGTACGTGCTGGTGGGCACTTGGGCTTTTTCTGTACGGTTCTTTCTGCGTTGTTTAATGGCTTTACCTTGTGCAAATCTCTTCCTTTGCTCTGCAGCCTGGATTGAAAAGCAGGCTGCAGTGTGTGAGTGTGAGCACACTTAAATGCTTATCTGCACATCTGAGCTTTCTAAACTTGCCTATGCTCTAATTGCAGAGTGTAGACTCTGCATGCAGAACAACCCAGCCTGAAGTGATAATCCCAGGCTCAGCCCCGAGGGAATGCCTGACATTGCTCTGGCCTGATTTTCCTAATGGCTCTGCAACTTGCCTCTGGTTTGCAGGTGGTTTAAATTGTTATCGCTGAGCACCTTGCCCAGCTTGGGCAGAGCTCTTGGGATCTCTGATCCTCTAAGAATACCTACCTGTCTTAATTTATTTTTTATTAATTTTTTTTAAACTTCTTCCTCCCTCCCGATTTTAGGTGCATTTTGGGCTTGTGGCAGCTTAGCAGACTCACTGCAAAGAGGTGCAAACCCAGCCTGAGCTCCCTGCTGACACAGAGAGGGAAGAGTGGGAGACCTGGAGCTCCAGCTGCCCCTCCTGCCTCCTCCTTCCTTGCCCCCATCCTGCATGATCGATGCCCAGGCCWTCCCCTTCCCTTGCACTGCAGAACTGGTATTTTTCCTTGGCTAATCACCTGTGTCTGATTTAGTTTCCAGGCAGAGCGCCCTGCATTAAACGTCGTCATTTTCCCTCTGCTTCACGAGGACTTGACAGAGGTCATCAGAGATGTCCCCATGAGGCACTTGGATGAAATTACCTTGTTTAAAAGCAGAGTGGCTGAGGAACCTCCCAATTTGTGGTGGTGACTGCCACAGCATGGAAAGGACAAGTCATTGTGAACCCATGGAGCAGCTTCTCGTTGGCCTGGATTTCCCATCCTTGACTCCTGGCCCCCTCACTGGATGCTGTACAATCACTTCAACCAGGTGCAAAATAAAAAAAAGCTGGTTCTTTACAGTGGGGAAACATCTATTGGATATTGCTTGCATCTGAAAATCCTGTCTCAAAGGCTTGTGGAATCTGATGAGTATTTCCTTGCGGTTAATATGAATGGGTTTTGTTATTTTACTGAAGTTAAAGGTAAGAGAAACTGACTTAACAATGCTCTTTCCCCTGTGTCCCCTGGTGTCTGTCCCAAGGGCCCCTGTGTACGTTGGCAGTGTGCTTTGTGGTTTTGGTGGAAATCATTCTTTGCTTCAGTCTGTTTTTGGCAAAGTAGAAAGCCTAGGCCAGCTCAGAGGCACAAAAATGTGTTGCTCAATTGAAGTGCATCACATCTTTTCTATGTTACAAATAGGCATTTGTAGTCACACACGTGCAGTCACAGATATTTAAAGGGTTTTTTTGACTGAGAAGTACCACAAGGACTCTTTATTTTTTAATAACAAATTGAGGTCATTAACACCTTGACCATGCTGTGTTCCTGCTGGTGCTGTTTCCATTGGTCTGGTGGAAGAAGTTCTCAGCTCTTCTGGAAATCCTTGTCCTAGGGTAGATGGTGCCTACAGTGAATGAGTTGAGGCTCAGATCTGATTTATATGCAGTCTGTCTTGCAGTGTAGATGGGAATGTAGTGTTCCAGTTCTGTCCTTATATCCCATGCCTTGAGCTCATGCTAATTTTAGAGATGTTATGAAGTATTTTCACAGTGTGATTTCAGTCAGCTTCTCTGCTCCACAGAACTTCCTCAGGCATCAGTAGTGGTCTGGATCACTTTCATATTGCCTTATTTACTGAGCACTTTTAAAAGCATCAGACAGCTGTACCAAAAGCCAAGTTACAAATTCCTGGAGCTACAAGTCTGGGTGGCAGAATTTTCCTTGGTAGCATACCAGGTCTGTCTTCTGCAAAGCAGCTGCTGACCAGAGCTGTCTGACTTCACCCAAATCCCGAATGTGTTGAGAGCTCTGCTCTTCTGGGGAGGCCCAGAGTTGTCCAAAGATGATGTGCCCATCTCCTTGGCAGCATTTCCTACTCAAGATGCCCTCTCCCAAATGCTCTTCTGCCCTCAGTGTTCAGAGGAAGCCTGGTCTGATGGGATAGATTTGAGAACCAAATGCATCTCCCAGCCTTGGAGGACTTTCTGTCCTTGCTTTCCAATCAGCCACGTGTGAGCCTGCCTGGAATTGTGTCCCACAGGTGTAAATCTTGAGCCAGGCTGTGACAACCCTTGTGCTCAGAGAGGTTACAGGAAAGAGCAGGTCAGTGTCAGGCTCTGCTAGCACAGGTCTGTGCCTTGCTGAGACCAGCCCTGGTGGTTTGCTGTCTTTCCCGAGGCTCTCATCCTTCCCCTCTGRGGACAGGGAGCCAGCACAGCCTCTGGAGTGCAGCAGGAATGTGAGGCCAGCTCCCCTGGGAATGCTGCAGCTGAGCTGTGAGCACYCCTGAGTGTTGGAGGCTCTGCCTCAGCTTCAGCTCCCTGCAGCTGACTGTGGGGAGCTGCTGTCCTGCTCCTGCCACTGTTTTCCCTCCCACTCTCCCCCCCGAGGTCGTTCTTTCTACCTCTTGTCATATTACTCCAGTTTGAATCCCCTTCTCCCTCTGTTCTCTCCCTCTCTTCAGCACATCAGATGTGCTTTTTGGCAGGAGCACGAGCTGCTGCTCTGTCCAGCTCAGGCCACCTCAGCTCTGCCTGGTTTTTGTCCGTGTTTTTTTCCTGGGATAACTGGCAGGACTGGGCAGAGGGTGTTTGCAAAGCTGCTTTCTCCTYCTTGTTGGAAGCCCTGGCAAAGTTGCCTTGTCCTGCTTGTGTCACTGACCTCAGGGCAGAGGGAGGGTGGAGGGTGTGGCAGGAGCTCTCTGGTGCCTTAGGGAACCTGTTCAGTCCTGTGAAGGAATCCTGATGTTTGGCTGAGTGAGGCCATTCCCACCCTCAGCGGGGATTTCCCGTGCACAAACAGCTGTGGCATCAGCAGGAGCTGGGCAGTGCTGCCAGCTCACCTCTCCTGTTCCTCTGGAAAACCTGGGCTGGGAGACAGTGCTGGGCAGGAACCAGCTGCTGCTTGATTCTGGTGTGAAACCTTTGCTCTTGGGCTTGCAATCACCTGATGGAACGTGCTGTGCACTTGGCTTGGCACGTCCATATCCACCTGCCTGGTGTGCTGCTGGATGGGAGCAGCAGCCAGGGATGTTYTAAATGCTGCTGTTCTCTTGCCAGGGATATGATGTTTGGGCATCTGTATTCATGCAAGTGGGTCACAAGTCCTGATGATGCTGCCAGTTATAAGCAGGGCTAGGAGAGGTCACCCACAGGTGATAAAGGCAGCATCCCAAATAGTAATAAAGAGCTAAAATCTCCTTCCACCCCCAGCTCCCCGACTCTGGGCCAGTGCTTGATATCTCTACTACAAATCCTCTTATGGTGAGTGAGAATTTCCGCTGCTTTTGCACTCCAGGCAGGATTCACCAGATGTTAATAATGTGCTTATTTTCTCTAAGTGCTATTTTGGCATCGGTGTTAATTACAATTTATATTCTGCAACATTTACACTGGGAAAAGAACCCACCCTAATAGTACCCAATTGGCAGAGCTGGGCTATTAAACACAGCTCCATATGTTCTGAGCAGAGCAGTGCATGGGACTCAGAGCCCACTCAGCACTCAGGCAGGCAGCTGCAGAGGAAGAGAGGGGAGCAGAGAGAGGGRTGTTCTGCTCCTGGATTTTATTTAATATAAAATCCCCCCTCCTTTTCTCTGTCCCCATCTCTCCAGAAGTCTCCCTCCTGCTATCTGGGAGCATTTAAGGAGGTGATCTCTGAGCCTGCTGATGCTGCTGTCCATAGTCTGAAACAAATGAATTCAATTGCAGAAGGTGCCCTTCTCACAGGGAGTGCCTCTGCAGCATCCCAGTCCCTGGTGGCTTTTCCTTGTTGCCTTCCAAGGCAGACCTCCAATCTTTGGGAACTGCAGCAGAAATCTTTGCTTTGACCACCCCCAAAGTGTCCATGGTTCTGTGGGAGAAGGATGTTCTGGGACAGATCTGTTCTTGTGTAAAGCTCCATGTAGATTGCTGCTCTGCTCATGTCCAAAGTCTTGTTTGGCAAAGTGGCTTTTGGTTCCTGCAGGCTGGGAGGGTCTGGAGTGACCCTGGTGTAGGGAATTCAGAGGGGCTAAGTCATCTGTGTTCCTGTGGGTTTCTTGGGAGTGTAGGTTAAAGGATTGCTTCCTCAGCTGTTTGCAAAGCTGATTTCTTGGTCTCTTTGGGAAATGGCAGTGTATGCACTGCTCTGGTAGGAGAAGGGGCTGTGTGGTGACAGTCTCTCCCTTCAGGAGAGCTCTGACTGTGGTCACTTCTCTGTTAGGGAGAAGGGAGTGAGAGGAGGCAGGGCAGGATGGAGTCATGGATCTCCCTCTGGAAGCCAGGCACACATCCTGAGCTTGGCCTGTTTGCTCACTTGTGGAAGGGGAGGAGRCTGAGCCCTCCCCTCCAGGTGAGGTGCTGCTCACAGGGTAGCAGAGGGCAGACCTGGGGCTGGTGTGCCCTGAGAGCAGCAGAGCCACAGCCCCCCTCACTGGGGTTGAATTCCCATCACTGCCTCCTCCTCTGCAGCACCTGTCCCCTCACAGGGATGTTCACAGCTGTGGGACAATGGGCAGGAGTGTGGGACCATCCCTGTGAGGTGCTGGGTGTTTCCTTCCAGCAGTGCTGGTTTAGGATGGGGCTGTAGGAATTTGGGACTTCCCCCCTGGTGGAGTGAACCAGTGCAGAAGGGTTGTTTCACCTGTCTGAGGGGGATGCAATTCCCTCTTGGCTGGTCCCAGCAGAGTGTCCAAAGCTGGGAGAGCAGTGCAGGAGCTGTGCTGGGTGCTGCAGAGCCCAATCTCCTTCCACTGCAGCTCTCCTGCCTCTTTGAGATGCACAGGCAGCCAGGGTACTCCAGCAGGAGAATCATTTCCATAGAAACCAATTGGGATGTTGTACAGGGAATAATGATTAATAGTGAAGGGATGTTGCCTCAGGCCCTTTTCATTTTTTAGGGGGCAGYGAGGGACAAACTGGGGCACAGGTAGGGGACAGGGAGGCTTGAAAACTAATGGAAACCATCTCTTCCATTAATTTCCAGGCCAGCTTCCCCTCTTCTCCTCCTACCCAGCCCCCCACTGCTGCTCCCAGCTTTCGTCAAATTTTCAAAATGGCTAACCTGGTTAGAAATAATCATAATAATAAAAAAGGATGGATGAGGTCTGACTACTAACATTGTTGCTGTTAGCAGCAGGATTTCAGCCATAAAACATGAAGCAAGGGAGGCATTGACCTTTCCGCTGTTTGAAATGAATGGAGACATCAATATCTATTGTTTTGTGGCATTGACCTCTGAAGCTCTCAGCTCGCCCTCCCCTTTCTTTTTTTTTAATTTCCCCCTGACACTGGAGGAAAGGGGTCAGTCTGTACCATCTATTGATCCCCATCTTACTTGGTGATAGGGAAATAATTAGAATTTTAAAGATCTCTGCTGCACGCTGGTGAAATACACACGCAGAGGCACAGGCTAAGCCCCCGCTTGCCATGTTGTGTTCTCCCCCCTTCCTTGCAGAGATCCAAAGCTCTGAGATCTGAAGGAAGGCAGATCAATATAGGTTTAATCATGATGGGGGTTTTATTTCAGTTTTTTTAATAGTAAAGTGTAACATTTTATGTTAATGTTGTCGGAGCCTGGCTGCCTGGTGCCTTGTTTTATTTATTCTTTTAAGTAGCCCCTTCTTTTGTGAACTTCATCTATGTACAGAGAATGTGAAATCAGGCATTGCTAATTAGCTGTATGACAATTAAGTAATGTAGCACAAAACCATTAGGACACTGGATTTGTTTTTGAAGTTTGTCCTTTGAAGTGGAAGCTGCAACTCCCTGCCCAAGGCTGCTGGGGAAAATGTTTTTCTATCAAAACTTTCTTTGAAAATAAAATGTCAGTGTAAGAGTCCCTATTTCTGTCATCTCTCCCTCTAAACAGCGGGTGGAAATTGTTTCTCCTTGTAAAAACTGCTGGCATTGATAGAAAGGGGAATTCAGGAAAGCATTAAATGGGCAGTTGGTCTCCAAGCACCCTCAATTCTGGTGGAGATATTACCAAAAATTCTTCTTTAGCTCCTTGAAAGGGAACGGTGCCACGCTAGGAGAGGAGACCCAGCTCCCAACTCTGGAGATGGCAAAGGGAGGGGATCCTAAAACTGGGGGTTCATCTCTGACACCCCAAGTGCCACCAGGGTGGCAGCCTGGTCACAGATCCCTGCAGGCTCCTGGGCTGGGGCTCCTCCGTCGTGCGCTCGTTTGACACTTGTGTTTGCATCTGGCCCTTTGTCCTCGTAGTGAGTCCAGTTCTGAATGTGCAACTTTCATGTACGCTGGTGGCATGTAAAACTTCAAATAAAGAGTGGAACATTGGGAACCAGCCCTGCCTCCTTGCCTCCTGCTTCCCTCTCCACGTGGGCCCCAAAGCCACCCCTGATGGGGAGTGCTTGGGCATTGGCAGGTAAGGTGTGTGTGGGCAGGGTGCACTGGGAGCTCTGGGGTGTCACTGGGAGTGCTGGGATGAGCACTTTGGGGTCACAGCCCTCTTCTCTTGGGTTTGAGGCTACTGTTCTGTGGTGTTTGTGGCTGAAGAAGGAGCTACTCTGTGTTTAGGAAATGTTTCTCCTCCTTGGATCTCTGCATGTCTGCCTGCTGAGGTGGGACAGAACGTTCAGCACCAGGCTGGGTGGGCACTGGAGCAGYCTGGTCCAGTGCAAGGCTCCCTGCCCATGGCAGCAGGGTTGGAATGAGATGAGCTTTGAGGTCCCTTCCAACCTGAACCTTTCTGGGATTCTGTGAGCATTATCCCTGGATAAGTGACTCACAGTGACTCCAGGAAGATCCATTCATCTGAGGAACCCCAGGCCACCTCCCRCACCTTGCTCTGACAGCTGCAGCCCCTGGGCAGCAGACAGGACCTGCAGCACTGCTCTGTGTGAAGCCAAGGGCTAAAATCAGGTGCCATGTGAGCTGGGATGGCCAAAATGCCATCAATGCCACCATGACTGTGTGGGTTTAGCTGGGCTGGGCTGGCTGAGGCTGCRGGAAGGGGAAGCTGGGATGTGGGAGTGGGCAGGATGGGCTGCTCGTGCTGAAGGAARCTCCTCAGGCATTAACCTGCCCTGGCAGCCACCTCTGGGTCCTGGAGCTCTGCAGTGGTGGCTGAAAGGGCACTGCCACCCACACTGAGGAYTGGGGGGGAGTGGGATGGATGTGCTGGGGCTGCACAGTCCTGGGCTCATCTCTGTGACCAATGCTCAAGAAGATGTGCACGCTGTTGAGCTGTCTCTGTGTTGCTGTTCCCAGGGATGGTGGTACACAGAGAAGCCAGGCTTCAGCACCTTCTTTGAGGTAAGAAAATCCACAAAATCAACACACAGGAGGAGCAGCTTGGTGGAAAATGGTGCAGCTCGTGCACTCATGTGCTTAAGTCAACTCACCCCAGGTAGGTGAAGCAGAGAAAAGCCTCAGAACTGGGGTGTGATCAGTTTTCAAAAGGTGAGTGAGTCTGTACAGGACCTGTGGGACTGTGGGAGAGCCTCTGTGCTGGGATCTGTGCCTGCAGTGATCCAAGCTTTCATTCCCAGAGGGGATCATGGGCTCTCCTCTGTTTTTCTRTTCTGGCAGATCTGCTCACCCAGGCATGGAGTGCAGACCCTCCTTCCATCCCTCCTGTGCTTGTGTTTAAGTTATAGATTTTACTGTTCCAATAACATTTATCTAAATGTGCTTTGGGGGGAGGGAGGAAGGAGATAAGGAGGGAGGAGGCTGAGGAAGGAATGTGCTTTTGGACTCTGCTAAGCCTCCATCTTATTGCTGGGCCTTGCTGTGGGGTTTTGGAATTYGTGATCCCAGGGGAGGACTCTGGGGAAATGGCCGGGAGAGCTGAGGTCAGTATGAAACACTGGTGGGAGGGAGCCCAGGGATGGCCTGTGCAGAGCATCCCTCTTCCCTTTTGGTACTGATCTCATGTCCTCTGCCAGCTTATCTCTTGGCAGGGAGGGACCTGACTCRGTTTCCAGGCAGGAGAACTGGAGTGGAGGTGTGGGAATGCTGAGGGTGCAGAGCTCAGCTTGGCACAGGGAGAGATTCTCTGCTCAGATGTCTCCGGGTGTTTCTGGGTTTGCCCTGCCCTGCACAGCCATGGGGTGGGCACACGGAGCGGGGATGCCAGGGAAAGGGGCAGAAGGGCCTGGTTCTCCCACTGCTGGGACATTCTCTGGGAGGTCCCCAGGGATGGGATGGCAGGAGGAGAGGTCCTCTGGGTCTGTGCTCCAAGTGCAGCTTCACCCCCAGGGCAGTTTGGGAGCAGTTTGTGCATCCCTGGGAGGAGGGAGTGTGGAGGAGAGAGGCCAGATTGCTTCAGCTCCCAGAGCTGAAGGATGTCTGTGGCCACAGGAGGCAGCTGACAGTTCCCAAGGTGCTCATTTTGGGCTTGGTGCTTCCCCCAGGGGCTGGCAGATGAGGCAGAGCTGGAGGATTCCTGCCCTGCCCCAGGGAGATCCAGTGTGTGAGTGAGGTTCTGAGCTTGGGGAGACGTGGAAAGTCCTGGGGAGGATCAGGAGAGGGGGAGTGGTGGTGTCAGGGCATGGAGGGGCTGTAGCCCTGTGATCCAGCCCTTTCTGTGCCTTCTGGTTGCCACCAGAGTGGACTCCAGGGTCCCATTCCCAATTCACTGTGCTTGAATTTGGTTTTTGGTGAGGTGGTGAAGGCTTGCATGGCAAGAGAGAGAGAGCTGTGGCAAGTGGAGAAGAGAAGGAAAAGGATGAGCTTTCTTCTTCCTAGGAAGCACAAATGGATGGAGCAGTATTTCTGAACAAACAACTCTCTCCTCCCTGTCTCTTGGAAGCTGCATTATCAGAGCWCCATTACTGTCCTCTCTTCTCCTTCCCCCCACCAACGAGCAGGAATTAAAAATACAACTAATAAAACCCTTTTACTTTCTCCAGCAGGAGGAAAAAAAGCAAAGCAGCCTTGAAAATGCTAAAGGACATAAAGGGCATTCATGAAAGGGTTGGATGGTGGTTATTGCAGCAGGGGGAAAAACATTATTTCACTGTGCAGATAAAAGGAAGTGGAAAAGCAGCATATTTATAGCTGGGGAGCCTGGATTCCTTGTTAAGCTGCTATTATCAAATTAATGTCAAAATGCATCAAACAGGCACGAGTGTTCTGGGCCCCTTATGCAAAGTGCTTGCAAATTGGTTACAAATACATTTGTTTACAGGGGACGAGGCAGGAGCGAGCTAATTAGTCATTGTAGCAGGGCTGTTTTGTGTCTTTTTTTTTTTTTTT
>JACDOX010000177.1:0-79548 GCA_014549065.1 Cardinalis cardinalis
GGGGGGGGACAGCTACATTCTAAATGCAATACAACATCTCCCTATTAAACAGTTAATAGTTTACTGCCATGCTGCTGATAAATCAGATGGTACTCTGTAATTTCAGAGGATTACTGGCTGAATGGATCTCAGAGAGGTAGCATATATTTCTTCATTTTTGTTTCTCACATTTCTTCCYCCAGCAGAATTAATGTGATTCTCTGTGAAATCCCCAGTTTGATGCAGCCTGGCTTAAAAGTGTTCTGTTCAATGTATACAAAACACCTGATCTATTAGCACAAAACTCTGCCAGTGCTTCAGGGAAAAGAATGGGAAGCATAAAGAATGTCTAAATTAGCATGACTATAACCTTTGGGTTACTTGTGAGCAGTGTAATTCACTAAGTAATGCTGAAGGAAATTATAAGAATAACTCTTAATTTCCAAGGTATCTGCATTCACAACTTCAGTTATGTATTAGGAAATTAGCTTGCTTGGTTCTAAATGACCAAACAGGTAACCTGAAAACTATTCTAAAATTTTCTTATTTATCAGCTCATTTTTTCATCCACTAGTTTTATGTGCTCTGATAATTTGGACTGGTTGAATGAGATGAGTATTGTGTGTCCCATTATTTGCTTATTTTCATTTGAATAAATTAAAGGGATTTTTCCACAGTTTTACACAATTGATAAATTGGTGAATTCTTTTAAAATTCAAACACATGGCCAAATTGCAAGTAGACTATTACTACGTAGGTTTGGGATATTACTGCCTTATTTCTATGCATTAGTACATCTTTTCAATAAAAAAAGCCCTGCCTGAATCCACTGCTATTTTGAAGTAGACAAAACAGCCTAAAAAATTTAATGTCTATGTCAAATAACCAGTTGAGGACTTCACCAAAATGATAGACACTTTTTCTTGCAATTTGCTTGAGAATTTGTCTTTTTGAGCTTCAAGAGACAAAAGTGAAGGAGACTGTTCACGTATACAGTGCTGAATGTTTTACTCTGCTTATTAAAATAAATGTAAAAATAGTTTTAAAAGGCTTTCGTTTCCCTCAGCTTAGAGCAGATAAAGTCCATACCTAAGGATCAAGGTAAAATAATTACACATATTTGAAACAAGTATCTTCAGGCATCCATATCTCCATGCTGGAACTTTTAAAATTTTATTACTGGTATCTTAACTGAGGTCTTCCAAAGGCAATATTTTTTTAATAATAGGAAAAAATCAGAGGTGAATATGCACTTGTTTCTATGTTATTTTGGACTTCTGCTATTTTCCTTTTTTTTTTTTTTCCATTTCTGTGGTTTCTCTAAATTAGCTATCCTAAAATAACTGTATGCGAGGAAAACCTCAAGATTTTGCACTTCCTCTATCCTGTGGACGTTTCTGTCGCATATTAGGACTTGAAACTGAAAAATACAGGTTTTATTTCTCCCTATCTAAGAGGGAGCTAAACAGAGTACCCAAAAAACATGCAGCTGTCCAGGTTTCAGGCTATAGGGAGTTCCTAAGCCTTTCACTGGATTGTAGCAGAGACAGAAGTTTTATCAGATGTTACCAGATGAATGACCTGCTTAGCCTTGTAGCAGAGCTATGGGATGATGTAAGAAAGGTTGAGTATTATAGGTTCAGAAAGGGACATAGACTGATGGAACCAAGAGGTTTTGGGAGTGGCCAGGAGTAGCCACCAAAAAAGATTTCAAGAACAAGGGCTCCTCTGTTCATCCCCCAGCAAGAAGCAAGTACCATTTGTGAAGAAAGGAGCAAATGGAGGATAGTCTGTGCTTGGAGTGGCAAGCAAAATCCTTCTCTGCCCACCTCAGAAGCTGCCTAGCACAATAGGTAGGAGGTTTTGTATAGGGAAGACTAGYCTAGAGATGATGAAGGTACAGCTACATCAGAGATGTCACCACAATCAGAGAGATCAATCCCCTGTATCAAATATGCTTCCATAGAAGGGAACACATGCTTCCAGAGGAGGGACACCAAAGCAGTCAGAGGGATGGTGCTCCTCTCCYATGGGGAAAGACTGAGAGACTTGGGCTTGTTTAGCCTGGAGAAAAAAAGGCTTCTGGGTGACCTAATTGTGGCCTTCCAGTACCTGAAGGAAGCCCACATGAAATATGGCAAGAGACTATTCACAAGAGTATGTAGTGACAGAGCAAGAGGGAATGGATTCAAAAKGAAAGAGAGTGAGTTTAGATTAGATTTTAGGAAGAAACTGTTTACTGTAATGGCCATAAGGCACTGGAATACGTTGGGTTTTAGGGCAAATATATTTATTTTTCACATTCTTCTATAAAGTGTACTTTTTTTCTGATTGATTTCAGTTTGCCTCATACTATATTTAGCATGCAAGTTTTAAATTGTCTTGAAAGCAAAGTACTATATTATTCTTTCTCAAATGTAAAGCCTGGTAAGTGCCCTGTTGTGCTGGTTTTGCATTGGAGCCACAGAAGTGATTTTTTTTCTGATAGGAAATGCTGAAGGCTTCCTTTGTGCCTAGCAAAACCAATTGCTGTCTAGCTTTGAGACTAGGCATTTTAATAGCCAATTAAAAACCAGATCTGCCTTTGTGAGATTCACCTTTTAAACCAAACAAATCCCAGATTTCTGTCTTTTCTTTCCAGCCTGGGAAGAGGTARCCAAGCCAGCCCGGCCTTGTTTAGGCCAGGCTGGGTGGTCCCTGCTGCAGAGCCGGGCCCCTTTCCTGGGCCCATCGGGCCGGGGGTCCCGGCTGGGCCCGGCCCCAGCAGCTGCCGGGCAGGCGGAGGGAGGCCATCGGCCATCGRCCATCGGCCACCGAGTCCTGGCCTGGCTGCTGAGATCCTGGCCCTCTCCCCAGCATGGCCACTGAATTAAACACAGAGACGGCTTACAGCCCGTGCAGAAAACAGCGCACGGCTGGAATTGAACACACAGAGGCCAGAGACAGCCATGCAGCCGCAGGAGCCGCTGCCATTCTAGCCGGGACCCCTAAGATCCTGACACAACTCCTCCAATGTGGTCTAAATATCCATTGCTGTGACTGCTTCAGCCTCCAGACTGGCGGGGATCGTATGACCATTTGCAGGCCTCGAGCAACATATTAACTCTTTCAGTACACAAATAGGACTTGTATACCTTCAGTCCTCCCTCAGGTGAGTGAAAAGGACAAACTGAAGACATGTAGAAAATAAACATAAAGACGCCAAGATTAATAAAGAAAAAGAGTCAAGTCCCAGATAGAAGGAGAATGAGGAGATGCCTTTAAGTTTAGACTAAAATCCTCTTGTGAAGCTATGAAGAATGTAATTGATACATTAGATCTTTTTCCCTGTAACTCATTGAAATTATAGAGGGATGAAGCATTCAGATTCCAGATATGAGCAAAGACATCTGTGCTAAAGCAAGCAGATGTTGAAGTAGCTGTGATCCCATGAGAAATTTGAACAGAGAGAGAGAAGAGTGATGAAGACCCTCTGTCCCCAGGGAGAGAAGAAGATCTCTGTTCCCAGAGATGAAGATGATCTCAGAGATAGATAAAGAGAGATTTTGCTCTTGAATAGGTCATACTTAAAATAGTACCCCATAAATTGACATGACCCAGAGATGCAGCTGTGGGAAAGCTGTGAAAGATGGGAGGGACTTCATAATTGCAGATACCCAGGCAGCTGCTATTTGTGGAAATTAAAAGCCACGAGAGAACTGTATTCTTCTAGAAAAGTCTCCATAAAATGACAGAAGGGACTCCTCTTCCTTAGTGAACTGAATACAGACTACTCTAGAGGCAATAAACTGACTGAATTGTTTCTATACATTGGTAGTGTAGTGGGAAAGAAAAAGTCATAGGGGGAGAAGAAATATTCTATCTCTTATTATTCTTTCTTTTAGTTACTGTTAATAAAGTTTTCTTTATACCCTTTTAAATTTTTGAGCCTGCTTTGCTTTCCTGCTAATCCTATCTCACAGCAGAAAATAAGTATATTTTAGTTGGTGCACTGGCATTTGGCCAGTGCTAAAGCCACCACATTTAATTAATGCATTAGCTGAGAAATCTCAAACTAACAAACCAAAACCACTACTCCTGTTCTGAAACAAAATGCTCCCTGTAGTGATGAACTTACCACACACACACATAGCCCCTTTAAAAAGCAAAATGAAAAAGCATTATGTTTTGAACAAGTGAACATTTTTGTTCTCACAAAGGTAACAGCCTGAGCTGAATAAAGAATAAAAAGCAAAATAATTAACTGATGGTCTGATTGATATGTTTCATCAATTTTCCTTTTGAAGCTTTGGAGAGTCAATATTTTTAATCTATGACTGGTCAGTACAGTCAGGTAACCAACACAATAATAATATTGGTGGTCAAAGAATTCTGAAATAACTGTCAGGGAGACTGAAATTATATTAGTTTCAAAATACAGCGCTATACTCTCTTGAGATTTCTGTCAGCATGATTTTCAGAGTGATTCCCTTTAGAAAACTCAAAGGATTAAGTTCTAACAAAAGACTTATAGAATCATAGCATGCTTTGGTTTGGAAGGTATCTTAAAGATTTTATATACCCTCATAGAATTGTGTTTAGCATCATCTAACAAGAGGATAACTCTTCTACTTTATGCAACAAGAAACATAAGTACTTGATGAATATTTTATGCTTAAAACTTAAGCACAGACAGTGCTTAGATACAAAGGATTGTTAGATACAAAGGATTGTTTCTTGAGCAGTCCCCAGCTCCTCCAGCCAAGAGCAATAAAAAGAAACTATTCTGGCATCACAGTCTGGTTGATTAATATAATTATATTGAGATAGCATATATATGTATATGTATGTATATGTACATACACCTTACAAACTCCACTGAACAATTCTGTAATCTTTACAGAATTGTAGTATCATAGAATGGTTTCAATTGGAAGGGATTTTAAAGATCACCTCATTCCAATACCCCTGCCAAGACAGGGACATCTGCACTTGACCAGGGGGTTCAAAACCCCATCCAGACTGGCCTTGAACACTTCCAGGGATGGGGCACCCACAGTTTCTCTGATCAGCCTGTTCCAGTACCTCACTAGCCTCAGATTAAAGAATTAATTCCTAATATTCTAATCTACCTTGTTTCAGTTTAAAGCAATTTCCCCTTGTCCTGTCACTGCATGCCCTTGCAAAATGTCCCTCTACAGATTTCCTGCAGGTCACTTTTTCATACTAGAAGACTTCTTTAAGCTTTTTATAGTCAGAGCAATTTTTCTTATTTCCCTACCTTTTAACTTTTAGGATCAAGATCTACATCATTGATATGTATAGGTTCTTAAATTATTACTGCCTAGAAAAGTAAGTAAAGTAAAATTGTAGGACAATTTTGAGTGTGTTAAGGAGCAGTTGAAAGCAGCTACTTCTGCCATGTAGGTAATTATGCAATAAGATATTTTCTTTGAAGTGGTTTGATTTTGTTCTTGTTATAAAATCTCTTAAGTTAAAACAACAATGCAAGAACAAAACCTAGAAAAAAACCTGCCAGGCATTTTTGATATTTCTGTTATTTTGATATTAACTTGAAACAAAAAAATCATGAAGGTTATCATTTTGCTGACAAATCACACTTTTATTTTAATTAGTATTTTACAAGGCATAAATATATTGTGATATGTAAGGGACTGAGGCTGAACTGGATCCTGAGAAGTAATCAAATAAGCTTTAATGTGACACAAAGAACTGAAAGAACTTGTAAAGACAGTAGTGGGAACATTACCAGAAAACTATTTAAATGTTTTGGTTTTTCTTCTAAGACCCTCTCTGGATCCTTATATTTAATGTGCTGCAACTCCAGCTATAAACTTTAATTCTGAGCTTCCTAATAAACTCTACACTAATAACTATCTTCTGAGATTAGTCAAAAACCAGAAAGCTTATTTCAGACACACACAGAACTCAGTCTTGATTTCCCTTTGGCTTTAAACTTCTTCCTATTTAATGCAGATGAGTTCTAAATAAATAACCTAAAAGTCCCTGATTTTCTGTCCTGACTTTAAGCCTTGATTCTGAGGATAAACTCTGAAACACAACGTGCATAAATATGTATGGAAGCACACACATGTAGGCTGTTTTCTGCCTGAAATTTCCCTTGTACTAAAACAGTGACTCCAAGTTTGTGAGACTGAGCTTAAGTTAGTTTCACTCCATGTGTTTTTAAGCCCCCCTTTAGCCTACCTTTAAGCTGGTCTGTCTTCAGGGACAGTGCTATCACCATGAGAAATGGCTTATATGCATATACTGGCATTTGTAGAAATTCTCCAAACTGGCAGCTGCTATGTAACAGTGGATGATCTTTTTTACCCACAGCTTGTTCATTTCACTAAAAATAAAATAATCTCATTTGTCCTAGACCAACACGGTTTTTTTGGTTATAGAGCTTGTATGCACCTGAAACAAATCAGAATTTTTGTTGTTCTCATTTAGTAGTGGCTGGGACTATAATTATTAGTACTAAATAATTCAATAATTCTGATAATTCTCTCTGTGTGTATATACATATATATATATATGTTTATATAAAAATATCACACACATGGAAGAATGTCACACTTCTGGCCAGTGGAAGAAACTTGATTAAGCAATCATGGAAGAATCTGATTTCATGCTATTTTTAAACAGTTTTTCAGTCTGTATCGATTTTGCTATACATGCTATAAATGTTTTTTCAGGAATCAGTAAATTAAGCCTGTCAAGAACTTTGAACCCAGGAAGGGTCCTGAAGTAAAGGAGAATGCTGAGTTTCTATCTAGTCCTATAAAAGTCCCCTAAAGCAAGCTCTAGCCATTTGATGTGTACCCACCTCCTTGCCTTGTTAGCTCTTTCAAGGAGTCTTTTTTACTTCTGACATATGGTGGGTTCCTTGTTGGGGCAGTGCATGCAACTTCTTTCCACTGTTTTAATATTTTATCCTCATGGATTTGTGTGTGGTTCTCAAAATAACTTTAAGTCAAAAGACAGGCAGAGAGTCTTGTATTTTTGGAATAGATGATGARAACTTCCACAGTCTCATCTCACTTATCCAACCTACTTGCTGTTTTCCTATATGTACATATTATACAAAAAATAAGGAAAAAATGTTTTGTCTGTGAAGTAAAGACAACTGTCTTAGGTTTTGCAATAAAGATTTCCAAAAATTAAAAACTTATAAAATAGCTTGGGTCAACTTTATATAATATATCTTCAGTATATTTATTTTTAATTGGCTTCTAAACTAGATTACCAAATTACATAATGAAAAGTATTTTGGACCAGAAACAAACCTCCAATTTGATAAATATTTTTATGTGTTAAATATTTTACATGTGAAAGAAACACAAACCCTCCACAATATAAAGGGGAACGAAGCTCTGTGTGAACCACTGCACAGAAAATCGCAATAACTGACTCATTTTTCAACATAAAATTAAAAAAAAAAAAGAAGTCTTACATGTACTACCTAAAAAATTACAACATTATTAACATAGAATCTGCTGGAAACATAAAGTGTTTGAAATTGCAGATRAATAGAGAAACATTTGTCAAATGTGGGAAGATTTGAGTAAGGCATAAAAAATAATTCTTTTTCCATTCATTGGAAGTAAAAAATTATATGCAGAGATAGGAAAACAACAACCTTAATAGAAGCCTTCAACTATACCTAAGATTGCCAATGAAAATATAATTCAATATAAAATAAGTAATTTTACTCACAGCAGGGCTCTACATAAAAACTCCAACAAATCTTCTATCTCAGTGGGTCAATTTGACATCTCCAATATACAGGTTTTGGACAGTAGCTGGTAGGAATGACATTTTGGTACCAAGCCATGATCTTAGAATTTGAATAAATTTCTAGTCTTCCTAACAACAACCTAAAATATTTGCTCTTTGGCAGTAGCATTTTTGCMAATAGTTATTCTTTCTGGTTTTCCATAATATACACAAAAATACTCTTTTCATAATTTCTCCACTGAGTAATAGGTTGATTATGTTGTGAATGAAAAGAATCATGTTTTTTGTGAAAAAAAAGTCAAAAGTTTCCTAGTCCATTGATTTGGTCCTCCTCTACTTCAAGTTAGAAAGTGTGCCTATTGTACTTAAAGTTTCTTAAAAAATTGTAAAACATGCTAATACAAATTTTCAAAAAGCCTTTATCAAGTTTGTTATTCTATATACAGAAATAGCTGTATTAATCAGACAAATAAAATTCTTATAAAAAATTATGACTCAAAACCCACATTAGTATTAACTCCTCATTTAAAATATTCGTAATGAAAAATTTTTTTACTCAAAACTCCATGAACATAAGTCACCCCAGAAAATGAGAATGGYGTGAAAAAGGCATGAAACAAGTCATTATCTTTGGAAAACAACAATTTCTTTTTGATCCAGAGGTCTGGTACTACACTTAAACTTTGCATATGTCTGTGGCACTCACAGCATTTGTATTTTTAATTTGAAGGGATTAAATTATGACTTACCTAATATAGTATCTGCAATAATTTATTTAAATATACTTTTAGGTGATAGTTATTCAGACTAAATTCTGACATTAAACTCGTTGAAATGATGTATATATTTTCAAGAGTGATCTTCAAAAGGAATCTGGATCATCCTTTCCCACAATCACAAAGAGATGAAAAACAGGAAAACTTTAATCAGATAGTGTGAGTGAACAGAAAAAAAACCAACCTTTTTTTTCAAGGATGCTTCTTAAAAACAGCAGTTTATTTTTAGAAATGTAGCAAAATAGGGATGAAATAAACTTTTTTTTTTGCCATTTTGAATATTCTCAGAAATGTTACACTGAGACCTGACACTTTAAAAATCTTTGTTGCTCAAATATTTCTGATTTTTCTTAAAATTGTCTGAACACAGACAYACACACACASAGATAAATGTATGTAAATCAAAATCAAACTTGAAAAAAACCCCTTGCATGGCAAAAAAAGATCTTGGCACTCTCAGGGCATCTCTGCATATTTTATGCTTATCTGCTCTACTCATGCTTTTTTACTGAGTAAGCTCTAGTAATTAATCAAATTAAAAAAGGAAAAAAATACTTAGTCTGCCATTACGACAGAACCAATTATAATAAGACTGAGAAATATATGAAAGGTGTCAGTGCAGTAATTAAAACTTCATTCTTTCTAATTAGCTTTGGATTTGATCAACCAGTAAGATGTGGAAGTAGACTACTAAAGAAGGGTTAAAATATCCTAGAAGGATTTAGTAATTATAGATATTGATTACTTTTAGACTCTGTAGAGCCACCAGGATAAGAAAAGCACACTCGCCTGTTTGGTACTTTTATTTCTCWCAAGATTGATGAGTTAATAAACAGGGAGCAAGCATTCACATAAATTCAACATCTGTAATATTTTTCACCCCTGAATTGCTTGGATAAGAGGGACATCTTTTATGTGAAGTCACCAGAGAGGAACTTGCAGAGTTGATCTGCAACCTGTACTCTTTCCTGTGATTAATACAGTGTTGATGTTTAAAGAGGCAGCACCATTAGGCAAAAAACTCATCAAAAAGAAACTATGTTCCTTCAAGTGGGACCTCCTGCCACACTCTGATATTTTCCCTTGTTTGTAAAATGCATCTTCTTCATGTGTTAGGGTCTAGTTTGTCATTTTCTGCATATGTTATCTTAAATAAATCACCCACATCCATGTTTTCTAGTTTAACTTACTGTTTTTCTTGTACCTTTAAAAAAATATAAAATAATAAAGAAAAAACCTATTTAGTTTGTTATAAAATTAATTTAAAACCTGAAAATGAGAACAAGAATTTGGAAGTATATCAAGTATCTTTACTTACAAAACTTTTCATACCAAAAAGTGGTTTTGGATCTACTGTGCTCCAAAGTAGAGGAAACAAGTAAATACGAAGGATAATTTAGGATGGGTTATATTTATAGGAGCGCTGTGAATCAGTTAGCATAGAAACAAGCCATTAAGGACAAAAATTCTCATTGAAGGAAGACAAGATGTTTTACAGTATTCAGATGAAGGCAATGGTAATAAAGTATGGAATATGAGTGAAGTCAAATAAGCACTCTTACATTTTCTCTGTAGCTGCACTATTTAGTAAACACACATCAGTGAGAGTATTTTGTGGCCCAAGTTAGATTACATTGCAGATCCTTTGGGTTCTTTAAATTTTCTTTTTTTTGGTGTTACAGCTGAATCTTATTCCCCTGATCTTCTACCAAATTTAATTGTGTGAATCCTTGAAGAAATATACTCTGTGTGTCTCCCTTAGTTTCTAGATTCATTCAAATTCATACAAGCACACCATATTTTCTCTTCTTTTTCTTCTAGACAGCAAATAAATTTAAATATTAAATTTTTCATTACAAATTACTCTTTTATGCATTCTTTGATTTTTTGGTTCATTGGTAGAGATTATTGCTTCAAATTTTCTCTAATAGAGGCTCTTTTTTATCTATTGTTCTCAGCATGAGGTCAGATTTGCCATTTGTTAAAATGTCATTTTAAAAAGGGTTATTGCCTTTCAAATGTCACAATGACAATGAAGTGAATCTGCACTCAGAGAAAAGTGTTGGTACCTTATTTTGTCAGGAAGCAGAGAGCACACAGAGAGAAGCAGCTGTAGACCTCAGTCCAAATGAGCAAAGTGAAAAAAAAATTGCTTTCTCAAGTTGCCATTTTTCTTAATGATAGTCCACAACCTTAATTCCATTGACCTTTATGGGATGTAGAGCTGTTTTGAAAGATGCTGGGGTTTTGCTGAATTTTATTTGACTGACAGATGATAATTTTCAGACGAAAAAATATTGCAAAATATTATTAATAAATAGATTTCATAAAACCTGATTAAAAATTAAAGTACTTGTTTCTCACATTACAAAATAATCAATACATTTCCAATTTGAGAATATTTTGTATAAAGTTTTAAATTATCAATAAATTTCTTTTAAATACTTTCAAAGCAGGAACATCAACAATCAAAACATAAAAAGAATCACCTCTTATTTTTAAATGTAAATTTAATATTCTAAATAAGTAGAATACTAACAAACAAAAAACCTGAAACAATACCCAAAGAAAATACACCCCCACCCCCTAAAACCCAAACCCAAACAAACAACAAAACACACCAAAACAAATAAAAAAACAACCAAACAAAATCCAAGGAGATTAACTGGAAAGAAAACACAGGAAAACAATAGAAATGTTTACTACAAGGAATGCTTTTTTCCCCCTGGAAATTATTAAATTTGTTATAGAACAAACATATTTTCTATCCATTGGGATTTGAGAAAGCATATGAGTCTTCCCTGATTTAAAGTAAAATGTAATTGTTTATACCATTCTATTCCACAAATATTAGTCACCAGATAAAAGTTAAAAATATCAAGCACCAGAAAAATATTTTCAAGACTACCCAGTTTTAAAATCTAATTTTAATGACATAAAAAATCAGTCAATTAATGTGAATTTCTGAAATTTATTTCTGTATCTAGAGGGATATCTTTCAGATTATAGGACTTGAAAATTCAATTCTATACATGGTAAAAATAGGAAAAGGATTCAATACTATTTCTTATTCTAGTTTGTCTTATGTTTAAGTAACAATCCAAAAATTCCYAGATGCATTAAATAATCTGTCAGATTATGGCACACTTTCTTCTGCCACAGAGAGCTAACAGGCTATTCTAACAAGTAAGACTATATTAGCCAGAGGTTAAAAATAAGCTTCATCATACTTTCCTCTTTTTAAAGTGTCAAAATACTGATTTCTCTAACTACTTAATTTCTTGATAAATAGTACCTTTTCTACATGTTGGATCTTGTGCCAGATGTTCAGTCTAACTCTGTAAATTGCAGGCAGAGCAAATCCCATTAAATGGTATTTATTCCTGGGCTCTGACACAGGGTTAACACTTAAGTGTTTCTTACCTAGAAGAACAGCATGACTTGGCCTTCATTAGCTCTGCATCTTGGGGTTTTTTCTATTTCAATCACAGATTCTTCCCAAGATTTCTCCACAAGCCAGTTCTTTGATAAATTTTATATAGATTATTATTCTCACAAAGAACTACCCATAAATATTTCAGCAAAGCAGCAGGCCTTGAATTGACATTGATGTCTGGTCACCTGTAGGTTGTTTGTATTGTCCTTAGATTACAATCCTTGATCTTTATTCTGAGACTTGATACTAACCTTTATGTTATTCTTTGCATCATGCTATAAAATCTTGTCATAAAATTGGCAGAACATAAAAAGTATTCTTTGTAGAAAAAGAAGCCATGGACAAGGAAATAACAATTCTGATTAATCCTCAGTTCTACCAACAATATTCAAGGACTAAAGGGAGTAGAGGATGTTTTGACRCTGTTTAAATAAGACGCCTCCAAAACAGAAGAGCCTAAACTAGCTGATACTTACCACAGTGGTCCCTGTAGCTGCTTGTGCCACTGGAATGAAATCTTTCCTGAGCTTCTACAAAGCATTTTGTGATGCAGCATGGTTGGAATTTGGGTATTTTTGTGTAACTTCAAGTGTATTTATTAGGCAATATGTCTCTATTTTCATTTAATGAAGAAAAAAAGTCTTGTATACCAAGGAAATATAAATGAAAGAAATGTGGATCACAAAAAATCAGTTGATGTTTATTTATTTCAGCCCCACAGAGACACACACTGAATAATCTTTGGTCTCCATTTATAAATTTCTTATACACTCCCTCTCTGATTTGCATTATGAAGTGTTTAAGTTCTCATCTGATGTTATGTTGACTCAGTTGGTTTTCTGGACGCAGGGTTGTGAAACAGGGATACAGAGGTCAACAGAAACCTGACAATGTAATCATTCAACAGTGTGTGCTGTCAGTGAATTTCCGGGTGGCAAGTAAAATATTTCAAAATATTTCTTTACAAGTGTTAATGAAAAATGCCCAGCCTTATGGTTTCAGCATATTGAGCATGCCATGTATGATATATGTCTAGGTGGATTTTTTTACACTTTGGAGTACCTAATTAGAAACCTTTTTGAGAATATTCATCTGATCCCATTTCAAGAAGTGATTTTCCAGCTCTAGCAACAACTGTGGGCTCAAAATGTTTACCTCTCCTCATAGAGGATGAAGATGTTACTTACCATTGAGTACCTGCTTAGAAAGAGAGATCTGTATTTCATTTTGTTTGCTGTCTTTAATTTAACAAATAAAAGCATTCTATTTTCTAAAAGACGAGGTTCAACTAGAAACAAAACATTAATTCTTAACTATAGGAGTAACCAATCAATGCGATAACTTATCTGGGGATCTGGGGCATTTTTGATACCTCTAAATCAAGATTGTCTGTAATGTTTCAATTAATAACAAGGCAATATTGTTATAGAATTGCTTGTTAAATTGTATGAATACTTTCATAGAGCTGATAGAGAAAGATTTTTGATTCCACTGTAAGCTAATAAAGGATGGAAAAGGCTGCTATGTTGAGGAGAAAGTGTCTTGTTTCATTTTTAAAGATGCTCAAATTAAATAAACCAGCTGCCTGTCTTTTCCTGTCAATTCCACATAGAGAGCTTTTTTTTCTATTAATCTGGATAAAAGGTGTTTTTAGATTATTTGCTGGCTCCTTCTTCAAAATACAGTTTAGCTTAGAAGTGTCTTCCTTGCTAAAACTGCAGACAACRCACAATAGCTCATGTTGTGTTTGTCATCAGCTTTTTCAGTTAAATGCTTGTGCTTCTGTTTCTTGAAAAGGCCTTTTAAATGTTGCAATAGAATATACAAAGAACAATGAAAATTGTATCTACCTTTAAATGCATCTGTGGTGAAAATCTCTCTATAATCTGTCTGGGTAATATACTCAGGTGCTTTAAGATATCACTGATAAACTTAGAAAGAAGTAGAGTTTGTTTAACTTTTAATTAAAGCAGCCACAATAGGGAAACAATCATGCTGATAAGATGAAAAGTGAGAACTTCAGTTAAAATATCAATATATTCATTTCCCCCTGGAGTTAGTCAGTGTTCGGAATTCTTTAACCCAAGAAGAATAAACTGACTTAGACTCACTGTGATTAATCTGTCTCTTTGTACTCAGGAAACCATTCTGTGACACATCAAAATCAGCTGTGGTCATGTAGGAAGAGAACAATCTGGATCATGAAAGTTCTTCTCACAGAAACAAATTTTTGTAATAGTTAGTTCACAAAACTTTTCAGTAATTTTCAAGATTTCAGAATTTTCAGAGCTGGCTTTCAGTAAAGTATTGAGCTCTATGTATAGATTATAGCCTAACAGCATAATGTCATGATACAAAAGTACTTTAATTTCCCTTTAACAACTTAATCTGTTTCAAATTTAAGGCTGGTTAGTGATTGGGAGGTGGAGTGGGGTGGGAAAGTCAGAGAGATGAAGATGATGGGACTGGTGAAAGATTTCTTCTTAGGGCCTGCAGTTTTTTGAATATGTTTTTTGCCAGTGGGCATAAGTAGCGGGAGTATTAGAACCTATAATCAAGCTACCTCTAGCGGACATCAGTGGACAGGTCTGTCCTTCTTGTTATTCTTGTTGCTACAGCTGCCGCAGAAGAACAGATCAAGAATTTTGTCTTTCCTCCCAAACTCCCTCCATGAAAATGATACCCCACAAATTGAAACATGCAGTCCCAAAGATACTGCTGGGTGTGTATGCCAGCTTTTTCTGAAAAAAGAATGGCAAACATATCACTTCTTCTGAAACATATGGACTTCTTGATCTCCTTGGAGGTACTCCAGCACCTTAGATACAAAACCTTCCATCATTTCCGAAGAGTTCCCAAATCTAGGTTTCCTGCACTTCATATTACACTCAGCTTTAGGGAATGTGTAATCTACATGTCAGCTGATGGATAATGACAATAATATTGATGATATTACTGTGACACATGCTGAAGAAATTATATTATTTTTCAGCATATTTACTTTCTTGAAAAGGTGCATAATTGTCCCCTTAAATTATTAGTTCTTAAGAACCATGTTGATTCAAAGATGATACTGTGTTTTATGAAATGGCAAATAAACATGGATGCCTTTAGAAACTAAATTTTAGAAATGATTGAAAATATGTGACATTTTATCAATCAAAAATAAACTATAACTCAATCTAGGAACCAGAAAGCCAGCTACAAAAAGGGAAATAAAAATCAATCATTCCAAATGCTGACTTGGCCATGGTTCCCATCATAATCAAGGATGAAATAAGATTTTTGCTATTCCTTCAAAGTGGCAATTTAGAAATTCTATATTACTATTGTTGTTACTGACTGGACATATAAATAATAAATGAAATTATTCTGGGAGCATTCATTGGTCAGCTGGCATGGCTGACGGGCACAGAAAAAGACACCTCTGCTACTACATTTCTTTAGCTGCCAAAAAGGGTAGCTACACACAAACTGCCTCTGGAAATGGTGCCCAGCCATTCACAAATAATGGCTTTACAGTTCTGGGAAAATATCAAAACTTGCAAGGAATTTTTAAACTGATTGAACATGTTTGAGGGTGCATTTCTAGCAACTATAGCAATTCTCTGTCACTGCTTTTTTCCAGATGCCAATTTGGCCTTAGAGATTTTTAAAACTGAAATTTAAGGATGCTAAGGAAAACTGTGAATTCAGGTGCCAGCAGGTGAATAGAGTGGGATTAAGAAAGGTGCTATGTGTTCTCCTTATGGAGGGCACAGTCTGATAGTGACCTGATGGATCAGTGAACTTTTTGGTCAATGTAACCTCAATTTATGAAAGCAGAACTGAGGATACTGGAGCAACTGGAAGAAGCTGATAAATTGAAATATTCTCTTTGAACTGAATGGGTAATTCCCATGTTTCTTCAAAAATTTTTCTTTAGGAATAAAATGATACATGTAAAAACACAGGGAGAGGGGAGCAGGTCAGAAGAAGGTATTCTCAAAGATGGTTTTCTGACTGTGTTTGTGACACAACTTTGGATATCCAATTTTTTGTCAGGGGTGTGAGAAAACAATTCACCTTAAGTTGAAAGTATTTCCTGCCTGATAAGCCTTGGGAATGGGGATTTGATGGATGACTTAGAAGGATCTTTGATAGGATGTATTCATATTGGTGTCTCATATTCCTTTTCCTTCTTTCAGTTTTTTTGGATTTTATTTTTTTCTTTGAAAGAAAGTAGATAAATCTACAAGACCCTGATCTTGCAAAATATTATTGCAGAGAAAAATTTCAGATTTTCTAACTGCTGCAGAAATGTGTTCAGTTCTAAAGAGCTGATATATACTTCTTCTGCAAAGAAAGTGGTAAATTAATGYGTTCAAAGGTTCACAGAGATAAGTCTTCTCTTTCAACCACCTAAAAACACAATGCATTAACAACATGCATGCTGAGCTAAATCAAAATAAGTGTTAATCATTGAAATAATTTTTATACAATAGATATGGAAAGTAAGATGTTAAAATGAGAAGCATTAAATATTAACAGGTTTTCAGATCAGAAGACACTCACTCAAGGGTTTTGAATTGTCTCCCAGACAATGAAATTGTGAGCTAATTAAACAGAAAATTATTTTAAAGGTAGTGAAGTAGGTAGCTGTAATAATTTTTAAAAAGTCTCACCAAATTTTTTGTGGATTCCAGTGTTAAAGAGAGTAGTGGGTTATAAGTACTTATTATCTCTTAAATATGGTATAAAATGTTCTTTTAGGGCAAATACACTGTCTGTCAATTTTGTTACAAGTCAGCTGGATATTCATAGCAGACTTTAGCCTCATCCCCTCCCTGGAGTAAGTGGKATGATATCAATCCATTAAAATCTGTTTATATTCTCTTATTCATGTTTCTGGTTACATCTAATTAAAATCATTCCTTCTCACACAAGAACATTTCTTCTGCTACCTGCAGAAATGGAAGTGTAAAACTAAACGCAAGTTTTTTTTAAAATTAAATGTTTTCATGTCTTCCACAGGGTCTTGATTAGTAAGATAATATTAAAAAAAAACCAAACAAACCACAAACCAAAACCCAAAACCCTACAGTTTTTACTATGATTTTATACAGGATAGAATCCTAYCACATTTTTATGTATATGTGGATGAAAGGTCTAAGAAAATGCAACGGTATTGTGCGAGGTAAACTATAACTTGTGCAGCAAATGCTCACAGATTTGGGGCACTTCATGTGCTTCTTTATACTAGTTGAAAGAACTTACAAAGTATTTTGAAAAATTTGAACYATTCATTTTAATTTTAATGGAATAATCTCATATGTGTGTTTTTCATATTGAACACAGGAATCACCTGATTTGCTGGTATTATTTTCTGTTCCTTAAAATATATTAAAGAACACATGTTTTCTGTTAACAATCAGAAAAAGAAACCATACTCATTTAATTTCATATTAGATGTTGTAACACATGCTTGACTGTAGAATTTTACTTCATGTAATCTAAAATATAACATTTTGTATGTCTTGTTTTCCTCCTCCCACCTTTTTTTGTCTCACATAATCTCATATAAGAACAGCTCTATCAGGTATTATGGGATATAAAGAATTACCTCTAATTCTTTGTAGGTGTTTCTGTTTTATCATCAAAACATATGAGTGCTTCAGTGACATTAGTTCTTTCCTACCTCCTCTGAGATGCAAGGAAGTTATAATCATACTTAAGGCATGTTTATTGGAACACAATTCCAGTACCTAATACTAAGAGCAACTGAATAGGTGTTAATATCAAATTTCATAGCTGCTCACTTTGAAACGTGGCCTAATATTGATGTCTTGTATAAGCATTGGCCTTGCTTTACAGACGGAGATGCGTATTATAACTGTCCAGCAGGACAGTTGCACTTATTTGAGAACTGACAAAGCTACATCTCTCCTCATGAATTGTATAGTTCAGGAAATTATCACAGATCAAAATTTTTGTTTACATGACAAAAATCAAAAATTAGTCATTGCAAACAAGTACTCTAAATGACAAAGACTTCTAACTCTTGAGTTATGGTTGGAAGACAACATGAAATATTTATATTATCTGGACTTTCYTATAGTTGCACTTTTTACTGCAAAAATTCACTGTAGTTAGTAACTCCAGATGAGTTTCCAAAATTAATTGAGCTAGTAACTCTAAATGAGCTTTCAAAATAAAGTCCCATGTATTTCAGAACTGGGTTTCAGAAGGACACAACTGGTAGCTATTCTTTTTAATTGGAAAAATCTTATTTGATAGAGAAAATAATTCCTTCCCTGGTGCCTGTCAATCCTGTGCTCTTAATGAGGCAGATTTCAATTAAAATGCAGTATGCAATTATTTTGAGTTTATGATAACTCAGTGTCCTGCATTATTTTTGTAGTACTCATTACAGAAAAAGGTGGTCTTCCTTGTGTCACCAGCCAAGGAAAGAGAACTTTAGTTTTGTCTGATCAGTAAGCACTCAGTGCTTACTGAAACTATTAGCAAGTAAAAAAAAATTTAAAAAAGAAAAAAAGGACAAAATCTTTCCAGTCTTCACCCTCTCAAGCGGCTTTCTTCCATTTAGAACTCTGTTAGATGTTAGCAGGATCAAGAAGAGCAGATACTTCTGAGCATGAAATACAGCATAGGAGAGAACTGAGTTGCTAATTATGGCCCATAATCAGTCCAACTCTATATGGTTTTGTTCAGTTGGAGAAAATCTGGTGTATTTAGCTTTTACTGTTGCTATTGAGAACATCCATCTCAAAAGTATAGTTCATGAACATGAGCTTTGACTGTATTCAGGAAAAGCAGCTATACTGCTGTGCATCAACACTAGTTGTTCTCATAGCTTAGGCCTCAAATTCAGCCACTTTTGTCGTGTATCATTTTTATTTCCCTCTCATCCCTCCCTGTTTCTGGGATGCATAGTTTACTACCTGCCAAAGTGAAAGAGATGATCTGATTCCTGTTCCAATCTGTGCTCCAAAGGCTGCTGTTGAAGATTATATTTCTGTTTCTGGAAAATTACATTTTTTGTTGAATGTACTCAGAGTATAAAACAGTATTGCTTTCTGGAATGCAAAATCTTCAGGAAAAATTGAAAACAGTAACTAAAATGGTCATGGTTATAGTATTGGAAATTCATCTATGCTGAGAATAATGGAAGCAAGAATGGTCCAGAAAGTGGGCAGGGTTGTGAGGGCTGCTTAAACAGCATCTGTTACAGATTCTACTGCAATCAATAAGCTGACCAGACTCGTTAATGCGATCATCAAATAAGTATTAAATTTTCTTGCAATAGGAGAAAGGGAATTCCACAGCTTCACGATTTTGGGAAAAGCCCCCAGTCTGGGTTTAAACAAGGCAGGGAGAGAGCTTCTTGGGTGGTGGCTGCCAGAATCTTTCCCAAGAAAGAGCTACACATTTTTATAATACATTTGCCTTAAAAATAAAATATTAAATTGTTCTGAAAATATATAATATATAATCAATTCAATACATATAATCAATTCAATATTCAATATGTATAATCAATATAATGTCACAAATATGTGGCCAAATATAAGCATACCACTTATTTAAAAAACATTAGTACTGCACTGGAAAGAATCATAAGGTTAAATATTTTCTGAAATATCTCGAGATTACTTTAAAATGTCACAAAGAACAAAGTCTAATAGAAATTGTGGTAGGTGTGATTATTTAATACCTACTGAGGCACTGGTAAAATGTATTAAATCTACACATTTACACTTTTAGAAGTCCTTAGTTATATTTTACTAGTTCAACAAGGATATTTGAAATTCAAGTAACAACTTTAATTTAATTTCCCACTGAAAACAGGTGACTTTGAAGGGTCTGAGCTTTTAATGAAAACTGGCCAAGACCCTTGATACTGCAAAGATATCCTCCAAAATTATTGTTATGGATTTATGGTTGCTTATTAAATATCTGCAAAGCTTGTGTAACTGCTGTTTCAAAATAAGGTTACTGCCCTAATTTTGGAATATTTTCATCATTACTGAGCTTTGTGAAATGTGTTGTTAAATGTAAAAGTTTCCTAATTTATGCACAGCTGTCTACAACTGTGTGTTTTCTGAGATACTGGCTTTTTTTGACATCAGAGAAAAGTCTGTGTATGTTGGGTAGAGTCCTTTATACTGTCTGGATGTCTAAGATGTTGCTTTTTCAGCTGTTCATGACTGTGTATGACAGGTATATGAAACTGGTGTATTTCTGGTTGCAAAAGCCTTCATACCATTTGAAAAGTGATCAGATGTCTTACACAAAACTGTTATGTATTCTTACTGGGAGAGGGCATCCACATCTTCTCTGGGTTACCTGTTCCAGTGCCACCYTTTCAGAAAAGAACTTCTTCCCACTATCTAACCCAAACATACTCTCTTTCAGTTTAAAGTCATTATCCCTCACTTTATTACCCTATGCCATTGTGAAAAGTCCCTCTCCAGCTCTCCTGTAGATCACCCTCAGCTGCTGGAAGGCTGCTGTAAGGTGTTCTTGGAGCCTTCCCTTTTCCAAGCTGAACATCTCAACTCTCTCAGCCTCTCCATATATAAGAGGTGATTCAAACCTTCTTGATCATCTTCTTGACCCTCCTTGGGCTTGTTCTAGCAGATCCACGTCTTTCTTATACTGGGGATTCCAGAGCTTGGCACAGTGCTCCAGATAGGGCCTCACCAGTGCAGAGTAGACGGGTAAATGCCTTCCTCAACCTCTTGCCACACTGCTTTTGGTGCAGCCCTAAAGGATACTGTTCATTTTCTGTGCTGTGAGTTCACACTGTCAGCTCATATTCAGTTTAATATCCACCAATACCTCAAAGGCCTTCTCCACAGGTCTGCTCTCAATGTGCTCATCACCCTGACTGTATCCATGTCAGGGATTTCCCTGAGGCAAGTTCAGAATGCATTTGTCCTTGTTAAACTTCATTAAGTTTGCACTGATCCACTTTGCCAGTTTGTCAAGGTCCCTGTTAGCAAATTTGCTGCACTCCATCCCGTGTTCATGTTCTTGATAATGATGTTAAAAAAATCCAGTCTCAATACCAGCCATTGAGAAATGCCACCTGATGCTGATCTCCACTTGGATATTGAGCTGACAGCAGCTCTTTAACTGTGACCATGCAGATAATTCCTTATTCACTGAGAGGTCCACTCATCAAATCCTTATCTCTCCAATTTAGAGACAGGGATGCTGTGTGTAACAGCATGCTGGCTGTGGTTGTATTTGGTTTTGTGCTGAAAACAGCATTGATAACACAATGGGATGTTTTTTGTTACTGCTGAGCAGGGCTTGCATAGCATCAAGGATTTTCAGATTCTCACCCCAGAAGAAAGAAGGCTGTGGGTGAACAAGGAGTGGGAAGGAGGCAGCTGACAGCTGACCCCAAATGACCACAGGGATTCAATACCTTATGGCATCATGCTTTGTAGCTGAAGAAAGAAGGAAGGGATGGGACAGTTGAAGGGATGGTGTTTTGGTGACCCAAGTCACTGCTTTGCTTGATGGAGTTATGCTTTCCTGGGGATGGCTGAACAGCTGTCTCTGCAYGGGAAGGATTGAGTAGATTTGCTTGTGTGCTCAGCATTTGCTTAACCTATTAAACTGTCTACCTCAACCCATGCTGCTTATAGTAAAACAACTTATTTTCCTCTCTGCTGTCTTGGGGGTTTTCCCCAAATCATTTGACATCAAATGAACACCATTTGACTATAGTGTTTTTTAACTTTAAAAAACAGTGTAATGCTGCACTGTTCCTAAAGATACRTTCAGTGAAGTTTTGTATTCACAGTCTTCCTTAAAAAAAAAGTTGTTTATAAACTAAGTGGTGATTAAATGTTAACCAAAACCACAGAAGGCCAGTGACCTAATTAATAAATATTCATCTAGTGATCTCCAGAATGACATCATACACATAACATGAATCCCTGTGATAGATGACAGTTATATTTGACCCTCTGTCATCAACAAGCCTTTAAATTTTAACTGTTGCTTCTCATTCCTACATTGTTCTGCAGTGATCTATTCAGATGGTAAGGTGAGTAAAAATTAATGGAGGTGTTCATTCTGTGTCTTCCAGGACTTAAGGGGAGCCTACTATGAAAGAGATTCCATTCCACATCTTGAGGGCAATTATCTACATGATAATTCGTGATGAAAGGGAGCTTTTTTTTAAGGAGAAACCAGCATGATGACAAGGAAAGTGGATTCTGCTAAGAGGAGAAAGGGAGAGATAAGAAATAAACACATCTTGCTTTTTATCTTTCTTCTGTTTTTCTTCTCCTCCTTCTCTTTCTTCTTCTTATTCTTCTCCTTCTCTTCATGTTATTTTCCTTCTCCTCCTCATCATTTTTCTCCTCTTCCTGGCAAGCAATAATGTGAGATAGGATATTCTAAAGCCTCTTAAATCACAGTAGGCACCTAAATCCATTAGATTACTTTTTAGTAAGATGAAGACAAGTATGTCAAAATTATTATTTATTTTCAGAATCAAAAACAGAACAATTAAATATTTCTTGGTGGTCTAATTGAGTGATGAACATATGTTACGCCACTGTCATGGTTTGATGCTGGCTGACTGCCTGGCACCCACAAAGTCACTTATTCACCGTCCTCTGTCACAGCTGGGAAGAGGAAAGAAAAATTTCTTGAAGAGTTCATGAGGTGAGAAAAGGACCAGGATAAAACCCTCCAAGGGCAAAGCAGGCTCAGCTTAGAAGCACAAAGTGAATTTATTACTAAAAATATCAGAGGAGGATAACTAGAAGTAAGCCCTTCAAACACATTTTTCATCCCAACCCCTCCCTCCTTCCCACCAACAGCACAGGGGACTAGGCATGGGAAATTTGGTCAGTTTGTCACCAGAGGTGTCCTTCCACTGCTCAGGGAGAGGAGTCCTTCCCCTACGAGGCAGTAGGGCACTTTCCTTTCCAGTGTGGTTCCAATATCMGAAGTCGTAGTCCTTCCAAAATGGCTGCAGCACGAACTGCCCTCACAGGCAGACACTCCTGCCCAATCTGCTGTGCCATGGGTCACTCTTTCCATGGGATGACACTCCTCCAAGGACAGGCTGCTCCAGCCTGGAAGTAAGGGCCCTCTCCCCACTGGGTCTCCCACATGATCACAGCCTCCCCYAGGCATCCATCCGCTCCAGCATGGGCACCTYCCCCAYGGGCTGCAGGTGGATCTCTGCATTCCCCGTGCACCCATGGGCTGCAGGGCACAGCTGCTTCACCATGGTCTTCACCACAGCCTGCAGAGCAATCTCAGCTCCAGTGCCTGAGCACTTCCTCCCCCTCCTTCTCCACTGACCTTGGTGTCTCCATGTTGTTTTACCCCACCTCCTCCTCTTGTCTCACCTCTTCCTCTTGTCTAGCACTGTGCCCCACTTTGTGTTTATTTTTTTTCTTAAATATATCATCCCAGAGGTGTTACCATCATCTTTACTTGGCCCGGCTTTGGCCAGCAGCATGTCCATCTTCAGACCTGTCAGGGACTGGCTCTGCCTGACATGGTGGAAGCTTTAGCAGCTTCTCACAGAAGACACTCTGTGCTCCCTGCTACCTAAATCAGGCCATGCAAAGACAATACAACCACTAATGCTATTTTACAATAATGTCTTTTTTATTCAGACAATCTTTATACCAGCTAGTGTCCTGGGTTTCAATCTTTTTCAAATTTTTTACTACACTCTACTAATGTCTGTGAGACTACAGCTCAACCAACTCAACCCTTACCATGAGATTTGGTCAGGCCAAACTTTCTCAGGACTTTSTCATATCAGTACATTTTCTACTTCACTTTCATAACTAGTCTGTCCCTTTAGGCAAAATCATTCTGTTCCCTAATTCCTTGTCACTAACTRAAATGTAGTAATGGGGGGCTACTGTCTATGGAGCTTACTTAGAAGATCAGTGGGATCTCCTTGCTTGGCTTGGCTGGCAGGAGCTGGCTAAAAATGAGGAACAGGAGTGATGGACAAACCCAGAAAATAAAAATTTTAATAACAAAAATAACCAACTTGGAAACTACAGGTTACAGGTACTAGACTTCAAAGACTTCTGGTCAAGGCAAACGCAGACAGGTATAGGGGTGTCTGAGGGCAAAGGTCCAGTCGCGAACGTGTACTCAGAACATGACCTTATAAGAAAAAAGTCCTGAACCAACAGAGAAAAAGAACTGGAAACTTGACCGAATAGAGGATAGTCCTGTTAGCATACTGGCTCCTGAGAACCATGGCTCCCACTGTGACCTGACTAGGTGCTCCCCCTCAGTATACTGTCCCCAATGGTCTGAGGCCAAAACCCTYTGTAAAAGCATCTGAGGTAAAAATCTCAGCAGGACAAGATCCTACAKCTGTCTTCAGTTTAGTTATTTGTTTTGAGGTCATGTTTATTTGCTTGTTTGTTTGTTTTCTTTTTTTTTGTTTAGCTTGGCTAGGTTTGATATAGTGAGAGATGTCTTCTCTTGAATCCAGCTTTCACTTATGGTATTTAGAATAAAAATGAGACAAAATTTTCTTCTTTCTTGTAATTTTATTTTTGATGTCATATTGTTCGAATGTAGCCCATGCTTCCCTGAAACATGACAGAAATAGCATAAGTTAAAAATTTAAGTCATTCACTATATACTTGATTTAGCAGAGACGCAGTGGCTACTAATTACCACCTATGAGAAAATGGACATGAGGTAGTTGATATAAAAGCAAAATATTATAGATAAATTATCATCACCTTTAATAGTATTCTTATTAACAGTGCTATCAAAAGACTGTGATACAACATTTTCAGGTATCAATAGAATTTGACCAGCTTTTGTAAAAAGCAAGTGCACCTGCTGTCTTATATTTCATATTATTGTATGATGTAATTAAATTTTTCTTTCTCTAAATGTGGTTTGGAGGTGGTTAAAGACTTTTTACCTGCTAAGGAAATGTGGATGACAAGAASTGTATAGTTTTTTGCTTAGCAAATGACTAGGGGTGGAAAGATGAATGAAAAGGTTTCTTGGTAGAATTTATGCAGCAGATTTATCCTTCAATTAAAAATATTGATCAGGAAAGGGATCCTTTTATCTATAGGCATCTTTGTTTGTTACAAAGCAAAAGTCTTTCCATATTACCGTTATTACATTTATCCATCCTGCTTCATTGCAAAAGTCACACAGGTAAGATTCTCAATGCTTTTCTGATTTTTTAATATTGGTTTTGATAGTCTTTAAAAGACAGTTCTATYTTTGGAACTCAAAGCTAACAGTGACCTTTCATTGCAAGGATTTTTCAATGCAATGAGCACATTTTTTTTTTATTAATCCCAGGTTAGCTCTTAAATGAATTCCTCATGACATTTGCAGACCCAAAAACTACGACCTTATTATAAGGTTTAAATAAAAGCTTTCAGCTGCTTCATTAATGATAAGAATTACAACAAAATGGAAATAAGGGCTTTTTAAAGTATTTGTTTTACTTCTTAAGATTTAGTGAGGTACAACACAAAGAGAGTTCTATTTTTTAAAACACAAATGCTGTGATGCTCTTTCATATATGTCATCCTCAGCTACAGGGTCAAATAATGCAGAAAAACTCTGATTCATGAGTATTTTYTTGAATAACATTGACATGCATCTGACTTATTTCTTGAGGTGACAGTATTTACAGTTTATAAGTGACTAGATTGGCCACTTGAAATTGATTACATGCTCATAATTCTGAAGTCTTTTACTTGCTTAGCTACAATTATGACTTTCTTGGAAAGGCATATTTTTTTATTTATTCTTATTCAATATTTTTCCACTGAAAGTGGTTGGTTTTGATCAGTAACATACTAGAAATTTCATGTAATATCCTACAAACTGGATGAAACATATGGMAAATTGAATAACTAGCTGGGTTCTTCAGTGTTCTGTGAAGAATTTGGCCAAAGGAGGTCAATCTGAACATAATAGCAAGACTAGCGTGACTTTGGGTAAAGTGTCTTAGCATATTCTTTTTTAAAAGCAAGTCAAAATGAATCATACTTCACGCTTGGTCTTGACTTGCTATCAAAGTATTTTTGTAAAGCTTTTGAAATCAGCACATCAATGACATGAAATTTAACTTAGATTCGTCTCCATGTATCCCTGGAATGAGCATAACTGTTATTTTAAATTTGGAAGGCTGCATGATAATAGCCAATATTGAATTACAAAAATCAAAAAAGAAGTAAAGATCACAAAGAACATTCTTGTAACTGCAGACTTCACTGTGTAACAATCAAAGTAATAAGATAACTCATTATGCCAGGTCTGAATTTTGACAAAAGTAGAAGTCAAAATGTACCATGATTTCATTATTGCTATCTGCCCTTCCTAATAAGGAATTTTTTAAATACACTTCATAGAAATTATAATTGATTTGTAGATTAATGAAGAAAAAAGGCATCATGCCTCATAATAAGCACTTGTTAAAACTAAAGAAGCAAGAAGAGTCAGTAACTGATCCTTGTGTGAGATGAAGACCACTGATGACTTGCTGTTGGGAGAGGAAGTTTTAAGTTATTCTTTCTATCTTGACTTCACAAGAAACTGATGAAGAAATGTTAACACATAAGGAGAAGAAGAAAGATTTAAATTTGAATGAGCCCCAGAGTTAGCTCTGCACTTAAATTTGGTGTCACACAAAAAAGCCTTTAGTGAGAATTTCATTAGGGTTACAGAATTTTATGGAGGAAGAGAAATCTTGTGTCTGTCATTTAATGCTAACATAAATGAATTGTTAGAATATTTTCCTTTTTATTCAATTTGCTGACTCCTGCAAAATCTTTGGATGTGTTGTCTGTTTTTTATTTAGTACATAAACACATAGCAATTCGTTATTATACTAATTTTGGTAACAATTTTAATGTGAGGAAATCTGAGATAATTTACTAATTTTGCCATGTCTACTCCWCAAACAAAAGTTTCTGGATGCCTTTGACGTGATGACCAATCCATCACATATACTACCAGGTATCCATGTAGTGAAAAGAGTTGCATCTCACTGCTTGGGTTGTTTTGCATGGGATTTTCAGAGGCTCGGAAACGGGAGCATCTCTGAGGAAAATGTATCTTCTAGTCTTCACTAAAGAGAAAACCTCTCCATTGTATGCAAAATAGTGGCAACATGACTGCATCTTGAGGGGGACTCTAGAGACATGTAACAACTCAAGATGATAACTTCATTGACTAAATTTGGGTAATACTATGTGATTTAGGTAATCAATCTCTTATTATCAAATAATGCAGAAAATTACTAAAGCAGCACAGTTTAATTGTTTCAAATATACCCATACAAAGATAGAGTTCATATTGAATGCATTATTACAAATCAGCCTGTGGAAAGTTTACCAAGAGAAAAAATAGAAACATTGTTTCTTATAAATAGTTTTCCTTTGTGTTTATGAAACAATCAACATAATTTATACAAAGATTTTCCTTAGAGGACCATTCTTTTCTTTGATTTCTCTCCAAATACGCAGTGTTTGTAATTTGGTATACATTATTCATTTATACATACATCTCATCTACATGGTGGTGAGAAACAGAGATGTGATAAATAGAACTAATTCTGTGGGAGCTGTGATTTAAATTCTCTACTCCAGTGGGCATTATCCCTGTAATATGATGAATAAAGCAAGAAAATAAATATTTATTTTGTCCCAAATATAGAAAGAATTATTTCCTTTTCTCACACAAATATGGACTTCTAAATTACAGTGGAACAGACCAATATTTTATTTGCAGCCTAGTGCTAACAGGAAGAGTAAGGTTGTGTATGTTTTGATGAAATCAGTCTGGAAATAAACTGCCATCCTTGTCAGACAGTAATTTTTTTTTCACCTCTGATTCTGGAAGATTCTGTTCTAAGTGAGGTTGCAGTACAGAGGGTTTATTTTTAGGTAATTTGAAAAACATAAGGGAAAACAATAGGACATTTCACCTTCTCATACCTCCAACAACACTTGATATTAAGGTGGAAATAAAATATGTTACCTTAAAATTATTTTTAAAAAATCTCTTTTAAACTAACACAATTTTCCTGCATTATATTTAATGCTTAACAATAACAAAGAAAAATGGTAGTGTCAAATACTGTAATTTTTATATTAATATTTCTCCTTAGACTCTTAGACAATGAAGAATATGAGAAGATGAAATGGAGGGCAATAAGAAGCCCAAATCGAGAGATGCATTATCACATACTGTGGAAAGAGAGAAATGAGCTATGTGACATCCCAAAGTAGTGTTGATGCTTTTTACTAGCATATTCCATTACCAAGTGCATATATAATTTAGCAGACACTGCTGTTTCAACCTGGCTTGCAAGTATGTGTTTCACCTTTTAATTAAGTACCAATTTAAATAAATTCAACAGAAGAACAGGCATATTTAAAAAAATGTCTCTTTGAGCTCCTGCTGTGCAGGACGCACTGCCTGACCATTGCAGGATGAAACACACGGAGTGAGCTTAATGGAGAGTTTTTACAGTAAGTGCCTACAAGTCTTCATATTAAAGCTTCATGATCTGTTTCATTGACAAAATAAAATGAGTGTTAAGAAAATTTTGGATTTGTAGTGATTRTTTTAATCGTATTTAGCTTTTGTCAAGTGAGACATGATTGTTTGAATATTCTGATCTTTGCATTTCCTATGTGCTCTCACTCAACATTTAGTTATGGAGCTCTGAAGGGAAATAGAGGAGAAAAAGGGCAATTCCTTATTTGCAATTTTTTCTTAGATTCTGCATACCTAAGATTAAATTGCTGTGGTTCTAATTAACTTCTTACTGTAAGATTCCAAAGGCCAAATTTCCAATGGATTTTAAATTTATTTTAAACCAGTAAGAATCAATTTTCAGTAGCCTGTGAAAGTTGTCAGTGTAGTTTTTTTTTTTTGCTGCTGCCAAAGTTTCAGTGGATAAAGTGTCTCTCAGAAGAGTTAACTCTGGCCCATGCAGAAAACATCACAGCTATGGTTACAGGGTTCAAATTGTTGACTTAAAAATAGCAACTTCTTTGCTTGCCTATTGCTTCCAAATTCTGAGGATGATTTTGTACTCCATTCAAATTCACTCACTTTCAGTAAGAGAAGTAGCTGTTTTAAAAACCTATAAAATACGGCAAGTACTGACTTCAAGCAGGGCATGCAGCCAAAAGCATGAGGAAGGATTTTTTTCCCAATTATAATTTCTAAGACTGAAAATTCAAGAAATATACAAATTCTATTTAAAAAAAAGGTCAGTGAATCTGAAACGAATTATTCAAATCTACATTTTGCCTGCAATCTGCATCCTCTTTCAATGTCCTTTAGGACTGCAACTCCTGTCAGAGGAGATTATTGTCCTGCTCTGCTCTCCACTGATGTGGCCTCACCTCAAATCCTGGGACAGCTTTGGGCTCCACAATATAAAAGTATATTAAGCTATTGGAGAGCATCCAAATGAGGGCCATAAGGATGGCAAAGGAGTTTAAGAGGAAGCCAAATGAGGAATGACTGAGGTCACTTGGTCTGTTCAGCCTGGAGAGGAGGACACTGAGGGGAGWCCTCATCACAGTCTGCAGCTTCCTCCTGAGGGCAAGAGGAGAGGCAGACACTGATCTCTGCTCTGTGGCGACCAGTGACRGGACCTGAGGGGACAGTCTGAGATTATGTCAGAGGATGTTTAGGTTGAGTTTCAGAGCAAGGCCCTTTACCCAGAGGTTGTTTGAGCACTGGAACAGGCTCCCAGGGCCGTGGTCACAGCACCAAGCCTGACAGATTCAAGAAGTGTTTGGACAATGCTCTGAGACTCATGGTGTCACTCTGGGGATGTCCTGTTCAGGGCCATGGGTTGGACCTTATGATTTTGATTGGTCTCTTCCAACTCAACATGTGCTGTGATTCTATCATGTTCTATGATTCCTGCATGCATTGCAGCAAATTAATTCAGAAATAAAAAGAAAAAAAAGAAAAAGGAAAAAAGAAAAAATGAAAGAGGAGGGAAAAAAAAGTATGGCTAACTAATTGTACTAATGGGTTTGCTTATTTTGGCCTATATTTTGAACTATGATTTTTTTAATAGTCTGCTGGTATTACTTTAGAGTGGATATGCATTACCAACAAGAACAAAAAAAAGGTAAGGTATTCTTCAGATAGGTAAGATAAGGTGTCTGTTTTTCTATATGTTAAAACTTCATTAGACTGAACTATCTTCTGATAAGAGGAAATTGTCATTCACATAAAAGTAACAGTAGAATCAGTTAGAAAAAACCAACTTGGTGCCCTGAAAATCTTAAATAGCTCCCCAGAGCTTTCCAGTTCACTGTTTTGAAATCTCAAAGGGACCATTTAATGAGTAGAAATAATCTAATAATGAACTTCTGATCTCCTTTTCATTCCATGACACATCACATCAGGGTATCCTCAAAAAAATCTTTCACAAGTCAAAAAAAGAAAAAAAAAACATTTAAAGTAACCCCTAGTGTATTGAATAACTTCTGGGCTTCTAGGTAGGAAAACCTATGTCAAAGTCTTTGGAAGAGCACTGAAATATTTTGGAGGAGTAAGTATGTGAACAAAACCTCTTTTATTGGCCAAAAGGGATGAGAACTCTCGGTATCTGGAGCTTTTGGGAGCCAAAAATTATACATTTACTGACTATAAAATAGGGGAATACACTTACCTTGGTGTTTTTCTTGACTTGTTGATACTTGGCCAGACTCTTTAAGCATGTCATCCATTCTTTGATGAAAATGTTAAACAATTAAAAAGCACTTTCTTTCAGCAGATTGATAGTAAGTTTGAGCCAGCTGCCAATCTATGAGATTTCAGATTGGCACATTTTTCATATTTTCAGATTTGCTGTCATTTGTGTGAATTCCAGCTTCCTCTTTGGTGCAAAACATCAGAGAACTTTAAAGAGTACACATAATTGAGCATTAAGAAGGTTTTGAAAAAGCATTGTGACAGGTTTTCAATATCAAGTAGAATATAAAAAGCACCTCTTCCATAAACAAAACAGTATAAGAAAGATGACCAATACTGAGGAAATGCTCTTTTCTATTCTACATCTAATGTGCTAGTTAAAGTAATCTTTAGTATATTAAACAGATTTGTAAATCAAACCAAGAAACCAGAAAAAAATAGCAACCTCATTAGTTTAGTGAGAGAGATATAACTTGCTAACTGTATTAATAAAATAACTATTTCAAGTTGTCATTGCAATTTATTGTTCATGATGGATTCTTTATCTGAAAACTATGTAAGTACTACTATATTTAGTTTTACAATGTTATTTTTCAAACTTTTACAATTCACATTACATTTCTCACAACACTGACAAATTATTCTTCACACAACCTCTAATTCAGTCAGCTTTTCTTTAATACTACAGCCATTTATCTCTGTCTTGAGAACTTGACATCTATGTGCAATTTACCAATGCTCTTAAGCAGGTTTACTTTACCGTGTTACTGAAGAGGTACTTGCACTACTGATTTTGAGATTCYAGTCCTTTTATTGATATCCTAAATACAGCATTGCCTTTCAAAAAACCAAAATCTGCAGGTATAGAGACTGTTTGCTAAAATTATCAACTGTAGCTTCAAGTTTCTTACTATAGATGTGAAAAAGGTGTCAGTGGGGTCACAAAAGATGTTATTTGTATATTTCATGTCACTAGTTGCTGATTCATGTGCAGACAACAAGCTATAGCATTGAAATCTGGTTTAATAAATATTCTTTGTGTGTTAGTAACCAGGCATATGAACCTGTGACATCATTCTGTACCTTTCATTCCTTCTGGAGATGTCTCCTTTGAATATCCTGTTTAGTGTTTCATCATTGTGCATATTATAATGCATCTCATCTTTTCAGCTTTTTGTTAATTGTACTGATGCATTAAAATTATTTCCATCCATGGTGGGCTGAACAGGAGACACCTGCCTACAAAATATACACTTGCACAAAAATATCTCACTAAAGAGAACACAAAGGATGCTCAATCTTTTGTTTGATTTTTTTCCCCCACTACTAATATGCTTATATATTGAGACTGGTAATTAAAGAATTTTATTTCAATCATATTTCATTTCTGCATAGTTAACACTGATCAGTGAGCCCTCTTGAAGTTTACTGAAATATTAATTTCATTTCCAAATGGGATGTAACTGAAATAAATGTTTCTAATTMGAAACACTGTAATCTTGGAATAATGTGAGTTCCTTCAGAAAAAGATATTTAATCAAGACTGACATTTACCTTATTCAGGACAATTCTGAAGGATCTTGCAATTTAACTAAGAGGATCATAATTTTTGTGTTTGACATATTCAACATTAAAAAAAATTCCTTTCAGTTAGAAACAATATTTCTTTTGGATGTTCATTAATTTTAAGTAAGTGTTTTATTTTGAAAATTAAAAGTATAAATGAAATAGATTTGTTCAGCAGTTCTGGCACTTTGAATTATAGTTCAGTCCTTATTTTGTAGGCGTAGACTGCAGAAAATAACTTAAACATCATGTCTATGAATAGTGCATGGCAATAGTTAAGTGTACACGTCTTGCTTACTGAGAGAAGATTCTACATTTTTAAACCTGAATACAGTGACAAATGTGTCTTTAACCTTTCTGTAGAAGTAAAAAATATCTGTTATTACACTGCTTGAATTTGTTTAATTTGTATAATATTTGCTAAAATCCTCTTTGTGGTGAAAAAMATTTGTAAAATTAAAATTTACTGACAAATAATATGAAATTTAGCAGCCCATATGGTCCATATTATTAAAGTTTTCTCAAAGTSCTTAGGTAAATAAGAATACTCTTAAAAAGTTTGACTATGAAAAAAATACATCTCCTTTTCCTTCAGGAACACTTTTTATTCACTTCAATAAAAAGGGTACTTCACACTAAATGCCTTGATCTAATTGCTTGTTGTTATGAGAATCTGGGAATTATTCCATGGTCTGACCCTTCCTTTGTACCACCAGCATCCATCAATGCTGTCCTAAATTCACCAGATCGAATTATTTTACTTAAGAAAATTTACATAAACTTTTTTTTTGTAAAACAAGGAGAAAGGATGATCAATTCTTTGCCTATCCCTAATATTTCCTTCAATGATAGTTCTAATTTCTGTTTGAAGATCCAGAGTAATATAAAAACACCAATACTGTAATACGAGCATGGATTTTTTGCAGAGAGACTTAATCTTCGTTGGCTTAAAGAAACTGTACTGATTAATTATCATATTCAAAACACAACTCCTTATATAACTGGAAAATGACAACCTTAGGACCAATGTATAGCCCAAAAGGAAAAAACCTGATTAATTAAATAAATTACCTCTTTTTAGCTCAAAATCTTTCAACAGTAGAGACATAGCTAATAATAATTTTAAGTATGATTCACCCTGTTGAAAATTTAATATGTTGCAGAATTCCAGCCGGATTTTATTTTCAAAAGAAAGACATTTCATGATCATGATATCCATCAAAAAGAGGGGATTTGCCTTTCTTTTTCTGAATGCAAAGAAAAGCTGTGTCACAATCTTCTTGTAACTGAAATTTGCTAGGARGATAAATAGAATTTTTTGTGTGTATCTAACTTCTAATTTAGGAGCCCTCTGAAGAGTGTCAGTTATCTTGGGGTTTTTTTCCTCTCCCTTTTCCTATTTCTTTTTTTCTTCCTTTTTCTATTTTCTTTTTTTTGACTTCCTCAGCAATATCCAAGGCGTTATGTGAGCCCTGTAGTGTAGCAGTAACACAAGGTTTTAATTTATTTTTAGTTATTTATTTCATACCACAAAGCAGTGCAACTTTATTTAGAACATAACTTTTTACTTTATTACACTTGCATTTGGCCTCAATGGAAAAAGGTGCACATACATAATTTTGATCTGACGATGCAGACCTATCACACCACAGCTTCGATTCAAATCCAGGACTGAAGAGATTAATTTATTGGAGAAGGCTGAGGCAACSCAAGGAAAAAAGAAAAGCACAGTTTTTTGTTTACTGTTTTTTTTCAGTAGTTGAGTCTGAAGCTTCATAATGATACAGAATTTTAAGTTATAAATAATAACAAAAATACTTAATTATTTTAAAATTAAATACTAAATGCTAAAATACTACCTGAAATACAGTGGTCATTTTTATATACCTGTGCAAATTATATAGTATTATATAATTATATAATAAAAAAGTCTGTGTATATACACTTTTATATATAGATCTGTTTTTAATAGGTTTACCAGAAATGGGTCAAAACTTGAAAAACTGCAAATTCAAAGTTTTTAACAGTTCCTAAAATATCACCATAGAGAGAAGAGAACAGTAACATGATGCATACAGGAAAGAGTAAAATTTAGTCTGTTTGGGGAGAACAAAGCTACATCTTGTCATAGTAATCTTGGGGGTTTCGACATTTTTTTTATTATCTGCCCTACTCAAGAAAATATAGGCACATATTTGTCTACAAATCAAAACATTACAGATAAGAGGTAGATAAGAATTTTTTRAACTAATGATGTCTCCCTGAATCAAAAGAAAAAAAAAATTAAAATTCTTCTCACATGAAACAAACCACTAATTTTCAAGAATTTGGGCTGCACTTTCAATGCTCTGAAAAATGGTATCATGTAGGAATCTGAGACAACCCAGGATATGGAATTTAAGCAGATATTTTTTCTATGAAGAATATGTTTCTTACACCATTATATTCGCAGAAACTGAGATTTTATTTGATTGCTGGAAAACATGCAATGAACTTCCTGTGAAGTTGCATTAAAAACTGTAATTACGAATTCCACCACAGAAAAAAATCACTGTGATAACTTCTTCTGTGGTCATCAAAGTAGCTTAAGAGTGGAAAAGTCTCATTAATAGAAAAAAAAAAAAGACAAAAATGTGTAATTTTAAAGTAAATTTTATTTAAAATTTTATTATGAAAAGCTTAATAAAGCATTATTCGTTGGAAATTGAATTCTAATTTGTCTTACTCTAAGTATGCAATACATTTAAATAGATAATATAACAGAAAGCATCATATATTGTCTAAAGGATTCTAATTATCTGTGATTACACACACACTGTTTTCATCAGCTTAGTTCCATTTGTTCCCTAATATCACTATGCTCTAGTCAAAACATACCAGATAGCTTTTTAAAAGAACTTTTCATTAACATTTACTCTTTCAATTATTTTTTTGCCTAGTGCAGAATTTAGTGACCAATCAGCAATCATCAGATTAAACTTGACATTTTTCTGCTTAGTGGTGATCCATATTATCATACCTGTTCTCCCTTTTACCATTTATAATTTATAAAATAATGAGTTGAATTTAGTCCTCAAATTTCTTATGTAATATTTTTCTCTCTATGTTTGCTCGCAGAATGGTATAACAGGAAAACATTTGTGATGCCATAGGAAGAGTCAGTGATATCGCAGCATCATTGACTGCTAAGACCTGTCATCTTTGTTCCCATGGTCTGTTGTACTGTAGGGCTTGTAAATTAAGCAGTAAAACAAATTCCTTTTGGAAACAGGAAAGAAAACTCAATTTGGTTTTAATAAATTTGAAAGGAGACAACAAGTGTGATCATCTTATATTAAAATATTAAAAAAACTTGAGGGAGTTTCTGGAGGAAATCTGCTGCTTGCCTGTATTATATTTTCATTTTATATTTTGTTTGCAAGTTTGTTTTATCAAGTAGGATCCTTTTGGTTTTGCTAATTAATTWACTATACAGCTCCATTTCTTAATAGACCACATTCTATATCTCTAGTATATTTCCTGACCCAAAATGGRTATACCTCAATGTTATGCATCATTCTTAGGAGGAAGACTACAATCATAGAACCATGGAATTCTTTAGAGTCGGAAAGACCTCTAAGGTCCTTAAGTTCAGCTGTTAATCCAGCACTGCCAGATCCAACACCAAACCATGCCCCTCAGTGCTACATCCACATATCTTTTCAATACCTCCATGTATGGTGATTTAACCACTTTCCTGAACAGTTTCAGCACTTGACACCTCTTTTGGTTAAGAAAATTTTCCATGTATCCAATCTAAGCTTCCCCTGGTGTGTCTTGAAGCCCCTTCCTCTTGTCCTATTACTTTTTATTTAGGAAAAGAGTGAGATGAGGTCCTCCCTGAGTCTTTTTTTCTCCAGGCTAAACCACCACAGTTCCCTTGGGAACTAGCAGCAAGTAAAAATGAAGATGTGTGAGTAAATGTGTCAGTCAAGCAGGACCTGCCTTTTACAAATCCATATTCATGATCCCCTGCTTATCCCCTACTTGCTGTGTGATGGCATTCACAATGATCTGCTCCATAACCTATACCWGCACCCAGGTCAGACTGACAGGTTTGTAGGTCTCAGATCCTCCTTCTCTTCCGTCTTATCACATTTGCTAACTTCCAGCCAAGTGGGAGGTCTCTGCTTAGCTAGGACTGCCGGAAAACAGAAAATGGCTTGGCAAGCATTTCTGTCAGCTCCCTTAGGAGCATTGCGTGGATCATATCGGGCATCAAACAAAACCTATATAATCCAACAAGAATATTCAAAGATATGATAAGCACTCTAAGAGTGCATGCTGGGATATTTGCAATAAATAGGACTTTTTTTTCCTTAATTGAAGTTATTTTCCTGTCTCTGGTTTCTCTCACAAACCATTCTTTCACTGTGATGAGCCCTTGCTCTAAACATACAACTAATACAAATGATTCTATTTTTCATTTATTTATAATCTTTCATTAAATTACCTTTGGATTTACTATTACCATAAATGACAGCACATTGATCAAAAGATATTCATCACCAGTTTGGAAGATGGATGAAGGGCTGGTGAACAAAAAAGTTACAGTTAGTCCAGGAATGTGAATTAACATGAACATTTTAAGTTGTACAGGAAACATCAGTGAAAAAGTTTTTCTCCAAAATTTTTCGGACCACGTGAATTCAGATTTTGTCACAGATTTTGGCTGCTAACTACAAGACAGGCGTGCTTGTGTTAACAGGGTCAAATTTGAGTGCGCAACAAAGAGGCAGACACACCTAAGAATATCAGAATATCAGTTACTTGCTTGGATACACGAAAGATTGAAAAATATATTGAGAAGACCATCAAATGGTAATAAAGGAGTAAGAAAAGGACAGGGAACAGAACAGGAAAAATTTTTTACGGAGATTTATCTGCTGTCCATCACTGTAAAGGCTAGAGCTCAATAGAATTTAAGATTATTTATTTTCTTCATATTATCCACAGATGCTCAAAGCCTTCAAGAGCACCAACATTGGTTTCTATCAGCAGAAGTTCTCACAAACACAATCTTTTTTTTCTCATTACCTTGATAACTCCTCTCAGGGAAAAACCAGGCAGATAAACTCGGTCTTCATTTCAAATTATAAATGGAAACCTGGAGGCCTGAAGAGGTGCATTGTGAAGCTGGTAAGGCCTATGCGCAAGAAAAGATAGCACAAATTAGAAAGAAATAAAAAAGGGACTTTGATGCAATAAAAAAATCACAAAAGTTCAATGGTAATAAAWCTCTCTTTTATAGTAACCTTCCATAACAGAACAAAACAGCACTCAAGGTATTAGCAAGTAGATTCAGGGCAAATGAAAAAGACATTGCTTACATGAGATATATATAGTAATTTCATTGAATTAATGGGAAAAATCAAAATTCAAAATAAATTATTAATTAAATTAAATATTTAAAAAATTGTATGTGGGTTTTAAACTGGTTCTTGCTTAAGAAATTGCATCTGGCTTTCCTACCATAAAATCAAGTGAAGCCACCCAGCAAAGACTAAAGGATTTCCTGACAGCCATGTGAACACCACTTAAGACATGGTTAGGAGATAATTTCATCCATTTCCAGAACTGAACAATTTTCTAGTGAAATGGGAAATTTATTTTGTGACTCTTTTCCATAAAAGGATAAAGTTCAATAACTTCAAATTTCTTCTGGAACCTTAATTGTTAGCAAATATGTTTTTTGTACCTCTTATTTTAAATTCTTTTAAAATCAGATTAATTTTAACTAAAACCAGATATATATTTTGAGATATGTAGGGGTTTTCTCTAAACTTGTATTCTGAGCTTTCTTTTTCTTCCTTGTAGTTTCTTACTTTCATGGAAAAAAAGGGGGAAAAAAAAAGAAAACAAACACACTAAAGCTAAAATTTCAACCAGTCAAGCAAAAAATCCCCAAGTGCAGAAACATAATTTTGAAAAGTGTGTAGAATTTGTTATTTTGACATTTGGCTTAGATGATCATTGTAAGTAACTTCCAGCTGGCACTGTTTTGGTGTAGCCTTGCCTAGTCTGTTGTGCTCTGGTCTAGTCTAGTTCATGTTGGAAAACACTGAGCCTGCTGCCAGCAGATATGATACACCTGCCTCAGAGGATCTTTGTGCAGGAGTTTGTCAGGGCACATTGAAAGAGCATTAAACTAGATTTGAAGAGGGAAGGGCTAGAACCAGCCTCACTAGGGGTAAGCCTGGACGTAGTAAATCAAAATCTAAGGTCTGCTGTCAAGGTTGCTTGACAGGAACCTGTCTGTTCTGTCATGAACTGGGTACACAGGAGCACATTTAAAACATCCCTTTACTAATGTCCATAGCATCACCTCAGTGGAGCAACAGAGCGGAGATACACATGGCAGCAGAGATGTAATGGCTAATTGTGTTAGAAACCACAGAAACAACTGAGAATTTTCACATAGGAATTAGGTCTTCTCCACCCAAATAGATGGTGGGCTCAATAGTTCAGCTAAAGTGAACCTACAGTAATGCATGGCAGCATGATCAGCAAACAAGAGAAGTTGAAATACACCATGCAACAGGAAAACTGTGACATAATTGCAATCACAGAAAGGTGGTGGGTGACTCAGTCAATTAGAGTGCTGCAACAGATGGCTACAAACTCCTCAGAAGATACATGGGAGTTGTTTCTTATACTAAGAAGTGTATTTACTAGTTTGAACTTGGCAATGGTGAAAACAGTGTTAAGTGGTTAGAAGAGCTGGGATCAGCAGCTGGGATCAGCAAGCAAAGCTGGTTGGAGTCTGTTACCAAGCATCCAACCAGCATGAAGAGACAGATGGAATATTCTACAAGCAGCTAATAGAAATCTAACTCTTGCCCTTGTGAGGGTTTCCAACTTGCCAAATATCCACTGGAAATACAAAACACTTAGGAGGAAACAATCTAGAAGATGCCTGGAGGGAACATTCCTGTGTGACAGATGCTTCCTGACACAGCTAGTGAAAGGAAATTTATAGATAGAACCACCTTGGACCTGTTGTTTGGAAATAGATTTATAGGTGAAGTGATGACAGGAGGCTGTCTTGGGTGTAGAATTGAAATGATTGAACTTCCAATGGTCAGAGCAGTAACAGCCAGGATCAACAGAACTGCTACCTTGGACTTCTGGTGAGCAAACTTTAGGCTGCATAGTGGCCTGGTTGATTAAGTCCTTTGGGAGGCAGCCCTGAATGGAAAAGTGGTGTAAGTTTGGACATTCTTCAGGAAGGAAGTCTTTCTACTCGGCCTTCAAAAATTGCCCTTGATATCTGTCTCTGGGAAGGACAAACTACTTGATGAGTTGTTTTCGTTTTGACTCCTGCTTGCAACTTTCAGTCTCCCCACTCACAAGTCACAACAAACAGCTCACTCAGCTTCTTTAATTCTTTACCCTGCCTTGTAAATGTCTTTAAGTCTTAAGAACTCAGTCTAAGGTCTGAAAAGAATAATCCTGACATCATGGATTTGGTATGGTGGGTAAAATCTCAGYAACTTGATTTTTTCCTTTAAAAGCTTTCTTTGTCTTCTTCAGTCTTTGATTTCTCATTAATGGGACACCAGAACATCCCTTTTCAATTAACATTTTRGAGTCAAGAGTAAAATCATCATTACAAACAAAGAACTTTTCACATGTAAAAAATAATAATTCTATTACAGAGGAAAAATTTGGAAAGTCTATATTCAACCATACTGCTATAAGCAAGCCAAATGTTGGTAWTTTAGTGAGGTCAGGTAGAGGATATCTTTTTAACTGTTGTAAAAAACAGAGACTCTTTCAAGATATATTAAAGTGCTAAAATGTGTATTGAAGGATGATGCTGGTAAAGCAAATCAGTTTTGGCATACCAGGACATTTGACATTTTCAGCATTTGACTGAGTACAAAGGAAACTTCTTCCTTGTCTTTTTTTAGTGGAGATAGTTAATTTAGAGCATATTTGCCCAATTAATAAATAAATAAAATTTTCAGGAATCTGTTTATCTCAAATTTCACTTTATATTTTCCCGTTTGTTTTTTTGTTTGTTTTGGTGGGGGGGGGGGGGTGGTGGGAGGGTGATGTTTGACTTATAACCAGAGGAATAATAAAATAGTAAAGAATTTTAATGAATATTCATGGATATTTTATCACTGATTGGATAGTTTGTGCAGGCTGTAGAATCAAAAGCTGAGACTTGGCTGTTATTATTTTACATGTCATTGAAACAAATAGAATTAGTTCAGAGTGGTATTTTAGATGCAGTGTTTATCTGTATCTGCATTTGTTTATTAAATTAAATAAAAATGTGTGATTTTTTTTTTTTAAATCTAGACCACAGTAAATAAATTAAATAGCTGTCAATATTGCTTTGTGACTTACCTTGCCATTGCTGATGATCTCAGAAGCAGCATCTTGCTATTGCATTCAAGCTCCTAAAGCATATGGAAAAAAACTTTCAAAATTTCACTTACAAAAAAATACTGAAAAAAGCAATTGATTTGTTGTGTAAAAACCACCTTGGTATTTTTTAATTAGCATTTTGAAATTGCTTTCCAACAAGTTGCTAAGAAAAAGTCTTAAACAGTATAAGAACAATTCTTTGTGTTTGATACGTAAAATCAAAGTGACATGGTTTGACTGAGTAGTTGCAAGAATTATTCTGTTTTCTCTCACCAAATACAAAATATTATTCACTATTGATCCAGTTTGTGGCATTCAACATTGTCCTTCTCATCCATTAGGTATTTGGAACTAAACTTCATAAAAATTACGTTGTAGTTAGGTAACTTTCAATGCWACAAATGACAGCATTGAGGCCGTGGATCTGCTGTGTGTGTCAAACGGTGAGAATATCTGCAGTAGTCCATAACATGATAGTAAACAAGACTTATGCTCAGTCTGACATTCTAGTAACTCTCTGTGGCCACAAGAGACCTGCTTTACAGCTTGGTAACCTAAACATTTGATTTCCTTTTGAAAATTGTGACTTGTGGTAGAAAATATGTTGGTATCAGTCCTAGAAATTCAAAGCAAATTTGCTTGAGTTCCATTTTCTAGAGAGATAACACTAGAGACCAGAGAAGAGTTTGTGCCAACAACAAATGTTTTCAGCAGAGAGTGAGATTTTTACAGTGTTTGGAAAAAAAAAAGAAAAGCAAAAGAGAAAAACCACTAAACCCAAACAATAGCAAAAGATACACACACACAAGTAGAATATATTTTCTTGTATAGAAAATATAAGAACAGAAATGTAACAAATGAAATTTGACCACTGCTAAGGAGTCAACAAGATTTTTCAGTCTTCACTAGATCTGTTATAAATTAAGACAGAAGACATTTCTTAACATTTTTTTTAAATACTGAACCTCTCTTTCCTTTTGTTCTGGTCCAGAATCTAAAAGCTGCATGTGATTGGCAGGTTTCTTAATATAAATACAAAGTGTTAAAAATATTGATGCTTTGTAAAGAAATTTCAATTAAGTTTCTATAAATTATTTTTCTGGCTTTAAATCACAAAGATATTTGAATTATTTTGAAATGTTTGTGTTTTGGCTTTTCTTTTTAGATTAGCTATTGACATTAACACTAGCAGCAGTAATTCTAGCAACTTGAATTTTATAGAAGTAATAAATAACTTCTGGATAAATATTTTTTTTCAAATTCCAGTAATAAGTTCATCTTTATATTAGCATTCCCAGGTATTATTCGAAGTCACACTAACTTGAATTGAACTGTGGACTGAATCTAACTAGCATGTTTATTTTATCATTAATCTTGTTGGTCATTGTATCACTTACTGTTCATTATAGCAACAGATAAATTGCAGAAATGCTTAATATTGTTAGTTCAGCTTGGCTGCATCTTTTAGTGATGGTAATTCTACCAAGCAGTTCAGAAAAATCAATGTCTGATGCATGATTTGTATTAAATTATGCTTGTTATATGATTGAATCAACACTACACAGAGTTTGCTCAAGTTAATTGATCAACTTCTACAAAATATATTAATATGATACATCAAACTTAAGCTGAACTGTAGACCAGAACAGAACAAATGAGCACTGAATAAAAGCCACACAGGTCCAAGTAATCATTGTCTTTTTCTTAGATGGGATTAGGATGTTACATTTTTTGTCTTTTGAAGGAAATATCAAAATGCAAGTTTAAAACAGGATTGATCAGCTAGACAGATTCTGAATTACCCTACTGAAATTGAATGGTTTTTTCTGTTTGATTTTCAAAATTTTACAATTCAGCCGAAACATTCAGTGTGCATATAATTCATCCAAGGACTCATTTAATTTTATGCTAGACAGTAAGCATAATTTCACTGCTTTTTTATCCAAATATGTTTAAGAGGAAGTTAACCACACCTCTCTTTCCATCTATTTGTGACTTGTACTTGTGAATTCCTGGTTGATGTTCTGGGTCTGCTGCTTCTCTAAGTCCTTCCTGTTTTGCCTATCAAAATGAGTCAGGTTAATTTGAGCATCATTTTATGATAACTTTGATCAGGACAAAGAAGGAATAGCAGTTCTTGATTGTGTCTTATTCCCTCATAGGAGTGGAAGGGGAATTCGAGAGTCAGTAAAGATGTTTTTCTAAGGGAGGCTTATGRGAGAGGAAAGACTTAACTGTTCAGCCAGCTGTTAACCTTCCCTTTGACTAAGACTGATCATGGCTCATGCTTTGTTGTCCAGGCTGCAGACAGGTAGGGGGCAGGAGACATTCTTTCAGCTGATAGATAATGTTTCCTAGCAATCATAAATAATTTCTCTCAGACTTCTTTCTGATTGCTGGTGTCTCTGTCTCAATTTATAGCAGGGCTGTGAAGACTTTTYGTGCCACAAAGAGGGATTCATCTCACCAACTTTTTGACATCTACAATGTAAGCATTTACATTGAGTCCCTGATTTATTTACCCTGGGCTCACTTTGTAATCCACAGGGATAAATCATGAACTTCTGGGGCACATCTCTTTTGATCTAAGAAAATTACATTAAAATGAGACAAATTGCTTATTGAAAATGCCTGATGCTGTTATTGGAATAACTGGGGAGAAATAGCTGACAAGCTCTGAGGTTATTTTACAGAGGTAGATATACTAGCACGTATTTTTTTCAGATTTCTTTCACTCTGTGTGACTATCATATGAYCTCAGACCTTGCTGGTTTAAAATGCTGAACCTCAGTTATAATTATGAAGATCCCTGTTCTGGGACCCACTGGTGGCAGGCTTTTATTACTCCAGCTTAAATTATACACTTTCTACATGTGCCAAAATCCAGGATGTGCAAAAGTCACCAGACTGGAAAAAATAGGTTTGTTTGTTTGTTTGTTAGTTTTCTAACAAAAAAAAAACAAGGAATGAAACATAATGAACAGAAGTCTAAAACAGGATGTACTTTCAAGTCCATGAATCTTTCATGTCAAAATGTAGATGAATAAGGGACTGACTCCCTTGTTTTGGGTCTATAATCAGTTAGCAAACGCATTCACTTGCAAACATTATGTGCTGTATGGAATTGTCTGACCTTTACATTTTCACACTAACCATTTGAATAAATTTTTAGATTTTATTTTTCATTGTCCAGTAATTTAGGTAAATAATTTAAAATCTGCAAGTAAATGTGGAATAGGTAGACTATGCTGAGTGTAATATCTTCTTTATTATTGACTTTAGTAATGACATTATAGGTGGAGCTCTAAGATACTCTCAAATTATTAGAAGTCAAGTTTTAAAATTTAGCACACTAGAAGATATTACATGTAAAGTGTGAATTTGGCTTTATAACACTCTGTGGGTACTACTTCACGAATACTGCTTCAAACCATTTGTACAAGTTTTTCATGCTATAAAACTTTAAGAAGAATGTTATCCTTTGCCCTTATTCTGTTATTCCTACACTAAGGGGTTTAAAACACCCATTAACGATTTTGATTTAAAAAATCACAGCAATGTAAAGGTAATGGATCCTCCCATCTTCCACAGATCACAGGCCTCACAAGCTTAGTTACATCAAGGAGAGTAACATAAATGACACTATTTATTGATCTGTCGACCCATATTCTTGATTGCCAAGTATTTTTTAAGTTATATGCTGGTAGGGTATCAATCAAGCTCAGAAGATAGAGAATCTGAATCAATACTTTTCTCCTTTTCTTGGGCAGGGGTGGTGAGTATCCCTGATGAATTTAATCTGCTACATGAAATGTAAGCAAGCAACAGAGAAGTGGAGGAACAGATATTTAATGTCTTGATAATAGACTCCAAGATTTGAAGATCCTGAGTTCATGTATTTATTAGCTTAAAATGAAAATTAGTTCAGTGGTATTGGAATAGTCCCCAGTGAGTACCTGTCTGAATTACAAAGGCAAAACCTGTTTGTAGTTTGCAGACATTTACTCTGGAAATGCCTAGCAGCAATGCCACAAACTTAAAATAAGATCTGGGTTATATTTACAGTTTGCTGGTGGTCTAATAGGCACCCTGGCTCTTACAAATCTTGTTCATAATGCAAAGATGATAAGACATAAGATAAGATATAAGATAATTAAGATGAATCTTAGCTTCTGAATCATGAGACATATATGGTAAAAAGGTTTTAAGTTAATTTTAATTTTTTTTTACATTCCAAAATAAGTATAATTTAATAAATGTGTAGAAGTTGGTTAATTCCTGACAGGTCATTTCCTCCTGTGTTTTCGATCTGCTGGAAATTTCCATCTTTTCTTCATTTCTTGTATATCAGATTGATATACTCAAGTGATGCACTCCAGTCAGGAATAAAATTTTTATGGAAATCATAGTTCTTAATGACTACAGTATTTTGAAAGTATAAAATTCTAGGTTCTTTTTTAATTTTATGCACTACTTTTTATGCTTCCTGTGATTTCTATTATGTTGCAAAATCTATCCTGCCAGTCTGGTTTTGTTTTGGGGATCAGATGTTTAATGTATACTGAAATGTTGTTTTACATTTTGTGTTCTATGATTCATGATAATACTTGCCCTGAAACTGATATGATTTCTATGAGGTTAATGTAGCAGTAGATTGATGCATAATGAAGTAAGATTTAATCTGTCTAAAAGCTAATTAGATGAAAGATAAACAGGTTTTAACAGTTTCTTGAACTAGTTTTTGTGTTAATTCACACATTATTCAAAGTATACCAGTGATGTGCAGTAAAAGCAAAACTATTTCTCTTCAATTCAACTTTTGAAATAAAAACAAAGCAACATGTTCTCAGATATTAGGTGAGTCACTTTTCATATTATTTTCCTGCATGCATTAGACTTGTTTAATATGTTTCAAATAGACATTATCTATAACTCTGTAAAAAATATCATGCATATATTTTTAATTTGTATATTTATAAGAAGAGCAAGATGTAGAAGAAACATTATTCTAACTGTAATGTGTTAATTAGGAGAACGTTAATTCTACTTTTAGAAATGTAGTTTAATGTTTTGGCAAAGATATGACAATATTTTCAAATACTTATATGAAATCTTTTTCAAATGACATGGTTTAAAARTATTTCTTCTAGGTACGTTGAGAAATTTTACCTACACTGAATATTTTTGTGTATTGTTGATTGACCTCTGATACATCAACATATGCTCAGTTTGTTCTTAATTTTTGTCCCTCAGACACAGAACTAGTGATTAATATCTCTTGCATTACCTCAGTAGCTAATGAAAAACATTGTGTGTTCCTTTGACTACACAGAGTGCAAAATCACACAAAAAAAAACCACAGGTGAACTCCTTATGAACACTTCTAATTGCTTAGGCACAGTTTGAAAAGCTCAAGTAATTTGCCATTAAAATAATGAATAGCATAAACTGTAATTTTTCATAGTAATTAACTTGTGTCAGCACCATTATTTTTCATTAATTATAAATGAAAAAGAATGAAAGATCACCTGCAGGAACAGATGTGTGAAATTGTCTCTGACATTCCATTGCAGACTTTTTCTATTCTTCACTCCAACAAATAATACTGAGAGTGGGATACAGACATACAAGAATGTAGATGGTAGAGACTGTCCAGGAGAAATTAGCCAAAAGGACATTTAATAAGGTTGTTGGCTGTGAAGACTGATATTTTAATGAAAAATGCAACTATTAATGACAAAACAAAGCAAAAAAAAAAAACCCTGCAAAAGATTTGAAAAATTTTGTCTCCTATAGCTTTAAGAAGTCAGGAAAAACAATCTGACAGTAAAACTAACCGGGGTTTATTTTTGTTTTTTGTTTTAAATGGAAAAGTCTATTTGCATAACTTGGAGCTTCATGTCTCAACTTATTTAAAGACTATTTTAGGAAATATTCATTAACTTTTCAAATGTTGTGGAGGTTTTCTTTTTTCTTTTTTTGTTTGGTTTTCAAGGAGGTTTATGGTGATGATGAAGAAAAAATAATTTTACCTATCTTTAGATGTTTCTAGTGTTATTACATCTCTTACATTTACAGAATACACAACTGAAAAAGTCCATTTTGATTTCTATGAGGTCCTGCTGTTAATGATGTTCTTTTAAAAGAACATACGAACTTCAGTCTTGTGTATATCATTGTAGCCACAGCTCTCTCCATAGAGAGTAGCAGGCACAATTTTCCCAGGCATTTTCCTGGGGAAGGTTGTGAGAAGATCAGAGAAAAGAATGATAAACCATTTTTATCTCCACTTGCTGTGCCTGTTGTTGTGCAAATGTTGAATGTGTTATGGAGATTTGTTTACCAAAGGATGGTTTCTTAATTGGACACTGGTGATGGTGTTTGGATTTGATTGACCAATCTGCACTGTCTGCAAGGGCCATGGTTTTTTTCTTATTAGTATAGTATAGTAGTATAGTATAGAATAATAAAGCGATTGAACAGCCTTCTGGAATCATGGAGTCAATGTTAATTATTACCCTGTTGGGTCCACCTGCTATGATATACCTTCACCTGAAGTCCCTCATCTATTACATTACCAAACTACAGACATCTACTAAGCTACAGTATTGATTAAATGAGACCTTTTCTAATTGGGATAGAATTATAAAAAGATTTATGTTGTAAGTATCCTATGTAGGTTCAATTCTCTGCAAAAACTGGAGCTTCCTCCAAAGTTGGAGCATTAAGCTCCAGACTTAATCCAGCTGAATCATGGATACCTCGAAGAATAAACAAGTATAAAATAGACATAAATAGATGGCAGATTTTGCATTGTTGAGGACATTTGCTGTACACTGTGTATTGTCACTGAGTTGGATACTTTTCTTACCTTAAATTTCATATATTTATTTCATGAATCCTATATATAGAAAGTATAATCATTACTTTACATATGTTTTCCTTATATTTAACTCCTGTTCTTTTGTTTTTCCTCCAAGGGTTTGAAATGAAAAAGGTCAATAATGTTATTAACTGGAATGCGTTAAAAAATCCTTAATATTTGTTTGAAAAGGGAGTCAAGTCATGTCAGGAGATTTTCAGTAAGAATTGTATGCAATGTTCAACATAAATTTTCCCAATTTGTCCTTTTTTAGCTGGCTGCCCTTTTTAGAGGTAGGAGTCTTATGAAACTTTTCATAATTAGGGAAAATTTTAGAGTTTAAAATAAAACTTTAGAGTTTAAAGTATTTAAATTATGCTCATGAAGAAATAACAATTGCTTATTTAAAACATGAATAAGAATAATTAATAAGAAATAATCCAAAAACAAAGATGAAAAGAGTTATGAGAATGAAAAATTGCATCAATATGTTGATGCTTTGACTTTTCCATGTGGTTAAATCAACTCTTTTGCTTTTGTTGCTTCAGTTTCTGGCTGGTTAACATTTTATTTCCCAGCTACAGCAAACTTGAATATCAACCTGGCTTTGCATTGCATAACTCCAACTATCAGATATCTTTTGATAGGAAATACAAATTCTTTTATTCCCAAGTTGCCATCAGTAGGACAATATACGGGGTTTTGCTGCAGAAAACCACCACATTGACTATAACTCTCAGAGGAGTGAGGTAGGGARCGCTGATGAGAAAGATGTGACAAGCAGCTTCTCTTGCAGAACTTCTCTCTGCTGTTATGATAATTTCCCATCCTGCTGACTAATTATGTACCATCAACCGACCTCTGAGTAGCCATGGACTCCTTCCCTCAGATTGTGTACTGCTGAGTTTAAAATGTTTGTAGCAGGACAGTTTGATCTTTTGCTTCCTCTGGAAACCAGCACCATTCTGCTTCCATCTCCAAGTTTCCAAACCTTTCTGCACAGCAAAAAGAGGCTGGATCCTTCTTAACCTTTTGTTACATACAGTTGAATCCCATTTTGTGACAGTGAACACGTATTTCCATACAATAAGGCATAGATTACAGCAGAAAACAAACTTTATTATTGAACAGGTCTGTGCAAAGTACACTTCTAATGATCAGAGTAAGTAAAAGAAACCTTTTATTTCTGAAAATAACCTGAATGATCTTGCAACAAAATGACTCAGAAATGCAGAGGAACTGAAGACAAATATAGTTTTAAACCCAATTAGCTTACATATTTGCTTTTCTTGACAGATCACTTGCAGAGAGTAGCTGGAGCAGAATAGCTTGCTGCTGCTTTTAATGTGATACATGATTTTTAAACTTCAGAACAGAAGGAACAGTTTGTTTTCAGTATTTTGAGTCCATATAGATCATGTAAGATTTTTCAGGTCAGTATGTAATCAAACTGAGAATATTGAATCATATTTTAAGATTTCATCTTTTATAAAGCAACAAAAAATGTGAGAAACCAGCAATTCATTAGATCTTCTTTTATCATATGTACTACAGCTTTTCCCAGTGTTTTCTCTGCCAAAYTTTATTTGAGTTAATATTTGATAAGTAAACCACATATATTTGTTTGTATATTTGTTTCTTACTAGTAGTTCCAAGAATACAAAAATTTTTCAGGGTACAAAAAAATAGAGATATATTTCACATCATTCAATACCAGAATGATGATGTGACTCTAACCTAAATTAAGCAGTTTTGTTGCATACATCTCCAGTATTCTGGTAGATAATATATTTTTTTCTTGAAAACAAGCAATATTATTGTAAAATCACGTAGGCATTAAATAAATTTACTACAACGAAACTAGGATGGTATAGGGCATCTATTTCTATAATTGCTCAAGCCCCAAATGCAGATGAAAGCAGACAGAATTCTTACATTAAAAAGCTGTGAGAGACGTAAATGAATCAGCACTAAAATCACAAAGGATTACACTGAAATTATGACATTATTATATGTTAAACAAGGATAAGTGTCAGAAAATGACAACAATTAAGATCTCCATTAAGTTGTATATATATTTTGAACAATATTATTCAGAATTTAAATATTTAATGTGACCTAGTGTTTTAAGTTTGTTAGTCTACATACATGTACTCAGCCATTAGTTGCTTATGTTTGTTTAGAACCAGGATTCTCAATGGCTACATACCCTTATTAAGTCAGAAATGCTTTGGAAAGAGGACAAAAAATACTTTCTTATTCACAGTCAAGTTATGGCTTTCATAAATGCTTAGGGAGAGGAGGGCTCTAGTATCATGTACATAGCCCAACAGCTTCAATCAAGACATGTAAAGACACTTCATAATCCTTCTATCAATTATGTTGACATATTCTATTTCCCTTCTTTGAATTAATTTATTCCAAGGTCTATTTTCAATATATTGCAATAAAAGAATATGCGGAATATGGAAAAGACACAAATTCACATGTTTATTGTGAGGCATCCTCTGGTTTTGCAACACGTCTAGTGATCATTTTTCTTCCAACAAAACCAGTGCAAACACATTTTGAATGCAATCAAAGTATAAATACAATATTTTTATTGTCAACAGAGAATTCTTCCACTTGTTATGGAAAATGTAATTTACTGCCACTTGTATCAAATTTTGTCGTGAAACACAGAATACTTATAATACTGCACCTTGAGTTTTGATAATAGATCTTATAAGAATAAGATTGAAGCTACTAAGATGATGTTAGAGTTTACACTGAAGTCAGTGTTTTTACAGTGCTACAGAATGTTCAAAATTAAATAGAAAAGTTACAATTATTGATTTATAAAAAATAGCTTTACTTTATCTGGACAAATGGCACTTATGAATAGTCTTCATTATAAAGCCTAAAGAGCCATTATAATGTATTATTTGTAGCACAAATAATCCACTCAAACTGAATTTTCCCAGCAAGCCTGCACTACTACTTAAGCTGCAACATTCTAGTTTTACAGTTTTTTTAAAACAGGTATCTAATAAAATGGACCCCTTCCTACAAACTGCATATTCTTATGGTGGAGAGGCTTCCATGGGCCTGATAGATGAACCTACCAGAAGAACCAATGCTAAGTAAAGAAGTCCAAACCAAATGTAAATTCTTTTTCTAATTATCCAAATTCTAGGGCTAAGAAATTAGTGTAATGTCTTTGCCTGAGTAAGAAGCCTTGTCATAGAGAAAAGAAATCCACAGTGGTAAAAGGGGATGTCTGAAATGTTCGAAAATGTGAAAAATGTACAAGATTGTGATGTGCACCTTTCAAGCTGATTTCCAGGAATAAACTTTTAGGAAAACTATGATAAAAGAAATGGGAGTAAGTTTACTATGTTATCAGAAAATCTACTTCAAAAGAGTCAGTGAACAAATATCAATATTTAGGAAGACGTCAGAATTATCAGGATCATTCTGAAGGCACATTTGGAAAAAGGACTGATATGACATAGTTAAGTAAAAATGCCTATTTCAATTACAAAAATATTCTGAAACCCCCACAAAATCAAAAAAAGTATTTTCAAAGACCATGAACTGTTTCACAATGTATCTCACACTGGGAAATTAAGGTTTAATCCTTGAAAAAATTTAAGTGAGAATAAAATCTGGACTACAAATCCAAGGGGGAGAATTAAGTGTCTGACTCATATCTGACATTAATCTGAGATTGTGAAAGGGACAAATAGTTTACATAGATATAAAAAAAATTCGTAAATTTCCTGAAATCAAGTCAATGTCTATCTACATACTACTGATTTTATGAAAACGCTAACAATCTGACCACCATAAGGCATGCCGAAAGTTGATAAGACATTTGTTGACTTGAAGGTACTACTCAAAAAAATCTCAATCTATGAAGCTATAACCAGATTAAACAAATACAGTTATTTTTAGGCAACCACAGGCTGTTCAGTAGATTTCTGGAAGTTCAACATTCTTTTAAAACCTCAGTGTTAAAATTTGGGTAACAGTAAGAACATGAAAAAATGAAGAGATATTCATCCAGTCCAGTAAAGAGAAGCAGTAAATGCAGTGAAATCCCTGTTATCTGCCTATGTAGTCTTGTAGTTATTTGCTAAAAAAGATCCAGAAATTTTTAATCTCTTTCAATGCAATTTCTATTTTGTTTGAATCAATCTTCCACACAATTCTTGTAATACAAACAGTACCACTTAAAAAAAATACTACTCCAGACTTAGTGATAGAAACATTAAAAGAAACAAGAGAAGGAGTGTCATGGAAGGAAAAATATGTAAAAAACCAGGAAGATGGTCAAAACAGTGATTTCCAGGGCTTCTGTGTATTTTTTAGAAGTATCGCACTGCCCTGATTGTCTTATATCATTACTTGATATTCCTTCACTTATCCACTTATGTTTAATTATTTAGCAACTAATTGAAATTTACTGTTTTCTTTCATACATCCCTCTAGGTACTTGTAGTACTCAGGATTTTTTTTTCTGAGCTTTTCCTTAATCCTTAATGTGGGGATAACGAGAATGGTTCTGGTTTCAGAGTCTGTGGTTATTCCTAATTCAGCCTAAAAATCATACCAAAAGATAGTGTAAAAGTAATGAACTAAAACATGACTCACAAGCTCTGTGGAACAGGAAATGAAGGAAACATCAGCGAAGAAAAGGTCTCTCATCTGAGAGATGGGTCTCTAAAAACCCCACAAACCTAGTCATAAAAGTGATCTTCCAGCAGATCCCTGTATCAGGAAAGGGAGAGGAAAATAGCCTATTGTGAGTCCCATGGAGGCTTTTGGACTCTGCAAGACTTCTTCCTGTCTGTTATGAGGAAATTGTGAAATGGAGCTGTGTATATTATAGGATGTTTATGGGAAGGGCCGCAACTGACAAAAAGGAGGAATCAAGGTTGATCAGGGAGGAAATGGGATGGAGTAGATTTAAAAGAGGTTTGCCTTGTGAGGAAACATGCTGCTGTGCGATCTGCTTGTTTGTCCAAGTCCTTTGCTATGTCACTGCAGTGCACCCTATCTTCAATTTAACCCCACCACTAACTGGTTTCTCTGTGAGCCTGCTCAGCTGTAAGTGTGGTTTGTGAGTGGATTTCATCTGAATCAGTCAGCAAGAAGGAAAGAAGCTGCACTTTTCAGCTGCCAGGATTTGAGTTGGGGTCTGTTTAAGGGGTAATTCAACATTGTTAATAGAGAGAATGAGTCACTGTGCACATCTGTGTGTGTGTGTGAATAAAAAGAGCAAAGGTGTGCATGTTTTTCTGTGGGAAAAGCCAGTCCTCACCAGAAAGAGGAGAAGGAACTTGTCGACAATCTTTGTGTTTGTGTTTCTCCAAGTGTTGGTCAAAATATTGCTCTCCACACATTTGTTTAAGTAACGACACCTTTGGGACAGCTGCTCAGCCTCACACAGCAAAGCAGCATTGAGAAGAGCTCATGCTCCAACCTAGCATCCTTTGGAGCAGCTGTCCTTAAACCTTGATTTTTCAGCTTCTCTAAGAAGCAGATTTCTTCTGCCTGGCATCTCTGTACAGATGTCACACTGAGTACCTTACTTCATAACTTTACATAAAACCATAGAGAAATACCCTTTTTTTATTTACCTTTTTTGTTTTAGTACAAAATATCTTCCCTATCTCTGCGTAGAAGTTTGTTGCTTTTTATGCCTGTAATCTTAAGAAACAGCGGTAAAAATTTTGGAGTAGCACTCTGAGATAATATCAAGATTTCACTTCAAAAATTTCATTAATGGAATTCCCATTAATAATTGGGTTTTAAGACCAATTATATTAATTTTAATTCTTTCTAGCTCTTCTCCAAATCCTTAAACACATTATGGAAAGTACTGAGTTGACTTTAAATTATTCCACTTTAATTATTCCTGTTTGAGAATGTCTCTAGTACTGATGTAGTAACAAAACTCTATCATAAAAATATGTGAATACATATTCTTGGGTTTTTTTAAAAAAGAACAAAAATTGATTTTTATCAGAATCTTATATTCTATTGCATCCCGATTAATGATTTCCATTTGTTCTACCACAGTTATGTCATGTTATTGTCTTCTCAATCTGATATACTCTCTTTTGATTGTGATTTTTCTCTTAAATTGTTCTAAATTTTCATTTTAGCTTCACTAGTTTTCAAAATAAATATTCATTTACTGCTATAATCATACATAGCAGTCCATTTTTACTAATTGTATTTTCTCATGCGAATTGAGCGTTCCCAAGTAGTAATAAAACCAGATTTTTTTACATTATTTTAGACTATATTTTAAATTGCTAAAATCTATAAAAAATTGTTTAACTGAAAATGCAATTTTCAGTCCTCAGCCAAGTTCCATCATCTTACTCCGAAGCCACCCCTTTGGGCTGCATCAGTTTTGTCTGTGTGAGTAACATCTTTACTTGCCATCTGTGAAAAAAAAGAAACAATCAAAACTAGGATGCAAGACTTCTTTCAAATTATTATTAAGACAATTAGTAGAATAAAATTCAGTTACAAATATGGGATAAAAAAAGCTTTTAGAAGCATTCAGTGCTCACCTGTGTGTTCTGAATGCTTTTCCCAATAGTTCTTGGTTTTATTAATAAAGTTGCCATTTCACCCCCTGGTGAACTGGCCTGTCCATGAGTAGAGATACCAAAACCCCATCTGAAGTCCTGACTGCTCTGCTGGATTATTTACAATTTATTTAGGAACTACTGTGTAATTATTTTATCTTAATTTGACCTATTGGCTTCCAAATGTAACATTTATAATTGCGAGACTAGCTTTCAGACAGTTGATTTCCTAATAAGATTTTTTACTTGTAGACTATTAACATGCTATTTTTAAATTATCACAGTAAAGAGGACTGTGTTTTAGTCCTCTTTAAATACAAATAAGGATATCTACATGCACCTTGCAAAAAGTACAGACAAAGAATTTAAAAGTGCCTGTTTAAAAGGAAGAAAACTGAGTCATTGCAGTATGGGTGTGTGCATATATGGTTGTGTGTTTGTGTCTGTATGTTTTTTTTCATTAAATGAGCTTATTAACTTCATAGGAAAGTTATCTTTCCTAAAAAATAGATCTCCATGACAGTCATGTATGGAAATGACAACAACAAAATAACTTTTAGCAAAGCCTAGAATATCTCAGGAAGCTCAACTTCATGCTGAGAAATTTTCTTTTATACAGACCTATAGGAACCTTAAAGAAATTACTCTTTACAACCTCAGTAGTCTTCACAAGTTCTGTATTGTAGAAGCAGGACACATTTTAATGAACTGGTCTTCAAAGCAGATAATAGGCTTCATAGAGAATACTAATCAATATGTGCATTTTGACTGTAACCATTGCCAAAGGACTCTTTGTGAGAGCAGCCTTGTCTCTATTAGGAAAAAAGTTTTTTAAAAATTGAAATGTCAAATCTGAGTAGGCAGTGTATGTTCATTATCTAGTATTGCAATTTTCCCTTCTAGGGTAGGGAACCAATTTATTTTTACCAAAGTTCAACTCGGAAGTTTTATACCTACATGACTAAGCAACTGATAGAAGCAATTAGAGGAAAAAGTTGCACAGGCAACAACGATCTAAAAAGCAGAGAGCAGAGAAAATAACTGGACACAAGGAGAGAAGAAAAAAGAAGGCAAAAAATGAGTGAAATTGCAATTTCATTAGGAACTCAAGGAAGGGAATTCAGTCCTAGAGAGGAAAATATTTGTATGCAGACAAAAGGATAGCCTCTATTCTCAATTGCCTATAGTTAAACCGGCAGAAACATATGGAACATATCTCAGAATGTCCTTCTGGAGCATCTGCTGCAGATGCTCCAGAAGGAGCATCAGTAACCTCTCAATAGGTTTTTGTAGATGAGCCAAGTCCAGAACAAAAATTTCCAATATGCAGTTAGTTCCCCACTTCCAGCAAAGCCACGCATATATACACAAGACTTCATTTATACAGCTGTACAGGGCATTCCAAACCAGGATTTTGTTCTGCAATTATTATTTAAAATATTTTATTATTAGCATTTTCCTAACAATTCAGTTGCTAATAAAGAAAAGCTATTTTAATAATAAAGTCTCCCAGCAGGAATTTGAATGAAATCATGACTGTGATTTATGAGCCCACATTGAATTTTTCTCCCAATCAAGGAAACAAATGAAATTTTATTTGATTTGCCTTTTTGATAAAAACAAACGAAGGAACAAACAAGCAAATGAACAAAAACAATACTTATTTGCAATAATAATACTACTACTACAAAATTAAATGGAAAATCCTGTAAAATATTCAACACCAACTTTAACTGCTAATTCAGCATCAAATTTTAATTGGAGCATAGATATATAGTGGTTAGCAGCTGAATGAGGTCAGACCTTCCTCCAGAGAAGCTTTAGATAACTCCTTTAACTTCATTTAGTTGTCCAACTGCACAGGAAAATACTAATTCTATTGCCTATTCTATAAAGCAGGAAAAATTGCTAATTACCAAAACTCACAAGTGAAAAAATGGTAAGGAGCTAGGAGAATAAGAAACAAAAAGGTATAAAGAGATCATAGAGGAAGAAAAAACATTGGTTTTGGGGCTTTTTTTAACAATAATGGGTTAGTAACACACGCTTGCTGATAACTTAGTACTTCGTATTTGAACTTGTGTAAATCAACAGATATCACCATTGCAGAAGTTTCCATGGCACACTGTGCCAGGTTGAGATCAGTATAGTTTCATATTTTCTAGGTACCAAGCAATGCTAGCATTTTGCCACTACAAAGAGGGGTTTGTAAAAAGTCACAATGCAAAAGCACAACAAGTGATAGGCAGATTGTGGTTAATGAATCTGTAGATGCTCTGGTACACAAATTAAATGTCTCTTTCCTGTCAGCAATCTGGTAATTTTGAAATACCAGGCTTGAAAACTATTTCACTGCTATCCACTTTCACACAGAATAAATCATTCTCAAACAATCCTTGAAACACATCCAAGTAAAATTCTCTTCTTTTTGTTCCATATCTATCTAACCTTCAAATTTCCCACAAAAAACTACTCTACTACTTAAGATAATCAATATGTAATTCAACGGAAGTATAAAGCTAGGGGCAACGCATGATGCAATTGAATTAAATACCTCAAGGACACAACCTCCATTTTCAAAACCTTCTTTGTATCCATAAGGAACTTCAGCCTGCAGTACTGGAGTGTTACAGACTTCAGAACTCTTAACAAACAATTCAGATTAGTTGTACTGCTGCAGAAAATATGGGAGTCTCAATTGCAGAGGGCACTGACTACAACACAAATAAGTCTACTCTGTGCTCGTGATCAGCATTTCTGTGGAAGAAAAACATTAAGTGGTCTTTGTATCCTTGACACAATATAAACTGAAATTAAGATAAGCTTCTCTGTGGGTAAGTATAACAAGAGAATTAAAATTAAACAGGATTTCATACAGCTGGAGATGCAGTAAGCTAGCTAAACATTAAAACCATGATCAGTTTGACTTAAGAGTAAAGATAACACATGCGTTCCACAGCTTTTATTTGTGTAAGCCTATTTAAAGGCCCTTTTCTTCTCTCTTTTTCTGGTGTCAGTAAGGCACCTTGGAATATAATCCCCTAATTTAGGCAGATGAAATTTAGGTAAACACATCTGTCCTAGTTACCAGCTGCACTACTGCCCTCTGCCAGTTAGGGACAACAGTAGTGTTTATTTGAATTACACCAAAAACTCACAACTCCATTCAAATTTATAAAATATTCCATTAAGTTGGAAAAGGGTAAAGATTCTAAATTATAGGAAATTATGAATGTATAAATTAATGACTAATTAGTTATAGCATAGCAGAATATACCAAACATAATGTATTTGTCTCCCTTTTCTGTATACAAGGACTGTGGTGACACAAAGCCACATGCCTGTGGCTGGGCAGAAGTATGCCACAACATATGCACCCAAGGAAAACCACCATCTCCTACACAGTCCAGGCACAGCTGCAAGAGACATAATTGCGGCCACAGGGAACAGAAGGAAGAGCTGTGACTCATAGCTCTCCACAACTGCCAAACCCTGGTCCCACAGGCTTCCCATGCCTGGGGTGTGTTGGCAGGCAGTCAGAAAGGAACAAACTCATCTAGAAAACCACCAGTGTGAGCAGCTGGAGGACCAAGCAACCAAGCATGGGATACAGAAGCAACCTAAGCTTATCTAAATCATATCAGGAGCCACTTCCTTCCTGAATCAATAAAGTCTGAAGGGGCAGATCACATGCTGCCTGCAAACATTCCCCTGTATTTCCATGGGCAATATCTGGGTGTCATGTCATCACCCCTGGGTCTTAGCTTGTCCCCATCCCCTTGAAGGCACCTGATCTTCAGAGATGAAATTGCTGTGGCTGACTCTGCCTTGCCCTGCTCCCAGCCACTCTAAGACGAGAAGGATTGCTCTTGAGGACAGTAAGTCACAGTAATCTTGCTATTCAGTGATTATGTAATAAAAAAGTAAAATAGAAAATTTTATCATACTATACTGATTGTGGAAAGGAAACATTTTTCTATGCCCTGAAGCAGAAATAATCTTCAAAAATAATGATGCAAAAATGCCTTTCATGTAATGGAACAGAGGTGTTTCACAGTATTTGCACCTTCCATGGAAGTAACAAGATTTTAAGAGAGATTCTCCCTCTTCCTTTTGTGGCAGGAACAAATTTTAACAGCTGTGGAAATATGTATTTCTTTTTCAGTCACAGTCTAAAGTAGGTACCAAAATGAATGCAACTTAGAGACCCCTCTCCTTCTAAATTTAGAATTCCGCAGCTGAGCATAGCATTCAGATTTCTACTGGTGCAGTTTCTGGCCATGATAATTTTGTTTTAATACTTGAAATATAATTATTCCCTCATAAATTTCTCAAATCACTTTTAGAAAGTATAATCTGCAGTTTCTAAAACCATCATATTTTTTGAAAAAGCAGAACAGGTTTTCTATCAAATATGCTACTACTCCAGATGTACTACAATGGTTTTTGTGTCCCTGTGTCCAGATATCATTTTTATCACAGGTCTCATTGTCAAGCAAAATTGAGGACCAGTGCAGAGCCATACAGAATGTTAACTGCATATGTAGAGGAGTTAAAGAAGGAATCATTAGAAGACTCAGCCAGTAACAAGGAACAAAAAATTTTAATAAGTGTATGGCACTACATGTGTGCAACTGGTGAAGTACTTGTGTGTAGTTAATGGATTTTTAAAGCCATGGATATTTCCTTTTTTTTTCTATTTGATGAACTTAGCAGACCATTTTGATTAATGGAAAATCTATTACTTGTAGGACAAGGGAACAACTGACTTTCCAACACAGCTGCTGTGCCCACGCTAAGTCTATTTGAATATCAAAAATACAATAGCAACCTTATATATCTTTGTAATAATCTTCTCCTGAACTTTCCAGAAGTTATCTCAATGCACCACACAATTTGCAGGTTAGGCTGGCTAGCCAGTTTCAATAAACTGGTCACAAAGCACTGTTAACAGCCAACATCTGAAGAATATGTACTGAAAACAGTGGTTAGAGTCAGAGAGAGACTACATTATCATGTGAGACTACATTAAAAAGTGAAAATAAGGAAACTTGATGCTAATGGCCATCATGTTGAAGACCCTAATAAATTTAACTGAGTTTCACAGGAAAAATTTGGCAGAGTTTTTTAAGCAAGGTATGGATAAGGAGCACCCAATATGATTACTTGCACTGCATGGAAGACAAATAAAATATCAATTCTAATAAGAAAAACTCTGCAATAATATGAAAGCCGTGTCAATATGGCAAGGAATTACAAATCCATTTGGTTGCAATGGGATCATTCAGTTTACATACACTTCTTAAGATTGGTTATAGAGGCTGTCACTATTGCTGGAGGAGAGTAAGGAAGTGATGCCAGTACCTGCCATTATCCCTGTGCTATCTGCCATTCAGAGGTAATCATATGCCTGCTCCAAAGATGTTTGAGCTTCATGACACATATGCATCTCCTGTTGAAGATAATGGGTAACATTTACAGGTAGTACGACGTCTTTGTTCAAGTGAAATCATTCCAGGAAAAGAATGGAAAATCAACAAGCATATTTTGGAGGAAAATGGGTTTCTATCAACACATTGACATCATTATTGTTCTTGATGACAGGGTTAACTTCAGAGTCATTAAAAGCCCTTCCCATAAATACATCTAAAACATAGTTGCAAAGAAATCAAAACAAACCCTGTGGTTTCACAAAATTCTACAAGTGATTATATACACTTAGTGTGAATCAGCGGCTTAAACATAAACCATTAAAGCCTTTTGACATCCCTGGCAATGTCATGGCTATATGTTGCAGACATCTTTTATGAAAAATCCTTTCCTTAGGATTTTTCCTCCTGAGAAGCTGAGAGGCCACAGGAACAAAATGTAAACATTGATTATCTGCTGCTGTGGAATGCAACGGGTGGATCTTTGTTTGGCCCATCTTGGATGTTTGTAATTAATGGCCAATCACAGCCCAGGTGGCTCGGAGCTGTGCCACAAACCTTTGTTATCATTGTTTTCTATTCTATTCTTAGCTAGCCTTCTGATGAAATCCTTTTCTTCTACTCTTTTAGTATAGTTTTCATGTAAWATATATCATAAAATAATAAATCAAGCCTTCTGAAACATGGAGTCAGATCCTCGTCTCTTCCCCAATCCAAGAACCCCTGTGAACACCATCACAGCTATATGTTAAAATAGACAAATAAAGTATAATCCCATCCCCATAGACGTTTGACAATTGAGAATATCTGGCTTCTTATGCTGAGACAGCTGAAGATTGCTCAAAGTGTTTGCAGGGAACAGTTTAAAAGTGCAAAGATATGCATTTTCATAAATGCTGTGTTCCAGGGTCAGCAGAGATAGACTGGCCTATTGACGTTTGAGAATGGTCTGAAAGGAAGAAGGGGCACTAACTGGTAGGGCAGAATTATCCCCAAAGGCCTGTGACCTAAATGCTATTCAACTACATGTGCTGGTTAGCTCCTGAGCAAAGTGAGTGCTCAGAGTTTTCTTTTTAACTCTTGAAGAATCATTTAATGATGAAATAGAGGAGCAGCATAAACTGGAAAATTATACCTATGATTTTCTACACGATCTTCTTTTAATAGTAAATTGCAAGGTATCAGAAATCTGTTTGTATTTCTCGATATTCCAGGAGCTGCTGCTACTTGAGCACAGACAGAACTTTTAAAAAGTGATTGCAGAAAATTCACTCAACAAAAATGATGGTGAGGGTTATGATGGTATTTGCCCCAAGTTTTATTTTACCCTCTAAATGATCCAGTTATCTAACTCACAGATTTGTAATTATCTTCTTTCCCCAGAAACAACAAGCTTTTCAAGGCTGTACAGCTACATTTACCAGTAATTCTCAGATGAGGGGCTGCCACTGTTTTGCTGCATATCTATTAGTATTGAAAGATTTATTTTAAATTTCTTTTCCTGCCAACCAACTGATTTTGTAAGTTCTCTTCCCTCCTTCACTGAAAATGATGGGTTTGCCAAAATTTATGATCAAACATCTACAGATCAAAGTGCAAATAAGCAGTTTGGAATGCGACAAAAAATATAGAGGTTCTTAGGAAAAACTCACTTATAGATGACAGTTAAAGTTAAGATTTCCCATTCATTTACAAAATAAAAATAACCCTAAAACAACAGACTTATTTGTTGAATCCATACATGCAGGAATTTTGGATAGTATAAATTGACCTGTATGTGTTCTAGGCACTGGAAATACATCAGCCATATTTCGTGGCACATAAAGTACTGGTGATTTTCATTGTCAAAGAAAGTTCTTTTATTCATGGCTTTTTCATACAATATTAAAAAGTTATACTCAAAGCAACAGACCTCAGATTCAATACACTTTTAGAAAACTAATCTCCTTAAATTCAGAATTTAAATACCTGACATTTAAAACCCAGTAATGTTTACTTGAATAGCATAAAATCATTTCACCATTTATATAAAATAGAGGTCTTAGAGGAAATCTCACTCTTACTAATGACTTGGAATTTCTTCAAATATATAAATTCCTTATTGAGATACTTGGAATATGAGTCTTTAGAAAAAGGCAGCTAATTTATTGTTAGCTGAGATTTTGTAGACCACTTGCAGAGTAAATTACATAATAATTTGTAATAATTGTAGTATAATTTGAAATTTTTGGATATAAATTTAAAGTTCCTGGCACTTATAAATATTGTTTAAATTATTGAATAATGCATGACACAACTCACATGCATATTTACAATGAAAGAACTGAGGTTACAGTCACACAAATCTTAATATCTATCTAAAACTTTTCCATGACATAAAATACTACATTTTCTATCATGCTTCTCAAAGCTCAAAATGTTTTATGTGATGTCTTCACAAAGCCTTAAATATCATTCATGTGTAGCGTCTGAGACACAAGCATGTACTTATATAATCAGCAGAGGAAAGATCATCATCAAGGTTGCTTTGCCTGAGCAGGCTCAGCAAAGATGATGGTGTTATCCTGATATTATAGTGACATAATAAAGAATTAGCTAAATAAAAATTCATTCTAGTTAGTCACATTTTGGGGAAAAAAAGGGGAATATGATCTGATTAACATAAAATATGATAATAATTTAATATTAAGGCATTTATTTCTGAAGCCAGGGCAAAATAGATGGCTTCCTTGAATGTTTCAAAATTCCTATGTGTAAACTCCCACATCAGAAAGCTTACAAACTCTGAAATATTACCTCCTTAATCACAATTTTTCTTCCTAGAATAAATGTACTATTACAATTCTTCAATATGGTATTGAAGAATTGAATAGTTATTTCTGTTCTTTGCAACCACATGGTTAAAATGTACTCCAGATAAAACAACATTGTTGGATGGTGTCATGGTTTGACACTGGCCAAATGCTAGGCACCCATGACAGTCACTCACTCACCCTCCCCTGCCCAGCTGGGCAGCAGAGAGAGAAATTTAATGAAAGGTTCATGAGTTGAGATAAGGACCAGGAGAAAACACTCCAAGGGCAAAACAGGCTCAGCTTAGAAGTAAAAAGTGAATCTCTTGCTAAAAAATGAGAGGAGGATAATGAAAAGTAAAATAAGCCCTTAATACACGTTTCTCCCCCTGCCCCCCTATCCTATACCCCTCCCTCCCTTCCGGTCCAGGGATTTTCCAGTTGCCTCGCTGTCCTATCTGGGGTGCCAGAACTGATGCCTAGAAAGGCTGATCAGGAACAGAGACCAGACAGAGCTAAATGGACCAAACAGATATTTATTGAAAGGCCTTAAAAGGATATGCCTTGGGCAGTGCAAGAGCCTGGCCAGGGCCACACCCAGGTTGAACCCAAGATGGATCTGCGTCACAAGTTTTTACACTTTTATAAGTTTTGGTTCATCTACATACTGGGTTCAATTGTCTAATTACAGCTCCAGGTCATGGAGTCCCAACCCCCTGGCTTGCCCCCTTCTCTCTGCTGTTGTTTGTGGGTTGTCCTTGGTTCTGTCGCTGGAAAGAGATTGTTTTGCCTGACTACCCTGTGAAGAGAACTTACTAACACCTATTATGAAGTTTCAGAGTTACATGCCAGGCAGCAGATAATCTGAAAAATATAAAAGCTAAAACCCAAGGCATCACCCACTGACAGCACAGGGAGACAGGGCATAGGGGTTTGGGTCAGTTCATCACTAAGATTTTCTTCTGCTGCTCCAGAAAAGTAATCTTTGCCCTGTGAGGCTGTGGGGTCCCTTCCATGGGAGACAGCTCTCCATGAACTTCTCCTGTGTGAGTCCACCCTCATGAGTAGCAGCCAAACCCCACCTGCTGCAGCATCAACTCCCACCATGGAGTGGGCAGACACTCCTCCCAAAACTGCTGCTACTCCAGCCTGGAAGCAAGGGCCCCCTCCCCACTRGGTCTCCCACTGGATCACAGCCTCCTCCAGGCATCCATCCGCTCCAGCATGGGCACCTTCCCCACGGGCTGCAGGTGGATCTCTGCATTCCCCGTGCACCCATGGGCTGCAGGGCACAGCTGCTTCACCATGGTCTTCACCACAGCCTGCARAGCAATCTCAGCTCCAGTGCCTGAGCACTTCCTCCCCCTCCTTCTCCACTGACATTGGTATCTCCATGCTGTTTTCCCTCACATGTTCCCACCTCCTCATCTTCTCTGGCTGGAATTAACACTGCACCCCACTTTGTTTTGATTTTCTTCTTAAATATGTTATCCCAGAGGTGTTACCATTGTCTCTAATTGGCCTGGCTTTTGCCGGCAGCATGTCCATCAGGGATTGGCTCTTCAGAGCCATCAGGGATTTGGTCTGCCAGACATGGTGGAAGTTTCAGCAACATCTCACAGAAGACCCCCCCATTTCTGTGCCTGCTCCCCTCTGGCTACCAAATAACCTGGCCATAAAAAGATAACATTGATGGTATCACTTTCCTGTGCTTAGCTATAGATAACATCACACCATGATACAGTCAAACAGCTGCATGCTCTCGAGTTACTGGGACAAGTTCTGGGAAAAATTTGGAAGGCTGAGAAAGAGTAGCCTTTGAAATAAAGTTCTCTCTTTTTGACCACTTTGCTTCATTTCATTTTTTTATTCAAAACAGTTATGAAATCAAAATGAAAATAGTTTCATTAAATCAGTCAGTCATTGTGATAAGCAGTCCCAGGCAATCCTGGTAGGAAAGTAGGAGGGCAGATGAGACCTACTGGGATGAGGCATCTCTCAGGAGACACTGATGAAGGCCTGGTGCTGCCTAAGGGACTGCAGCTGACTCCACTACTCTACAGAGGAGCCCCAGAAGCACAAATGACCAGGAGAACTGTGGACAGAGCAGTTTAACAGGGCATGGCCCTACAGCTCACAAGAGAAGGTTATTGTCACCATGCCAGGCCGAAACATCTGTTCAGTTGGTCATCACCCTCCCAGAAGTAGCTCGGCTATGGTATCCACATGGCAGAGGGCAAGTCTTCTGCACTCATCAGAATAGGTGYGGCAGCCCAGCCAGAGCTGCCACGAAAATATGCTGCTGTTCATACCTTCAGTCTGCAGGATGTGGCAGAGCTTATCACTGGTAACTGAGGGCAGCAGTGAGAACAGCTGTGTGAAGCGTGACGGGCCTAAAATTTCTTTCCTTATGTTATGTTGCTATTTCCAAATATTCATCTCTCTTATTTGTGACAAAAATTGTCACATTCTTAATCTTGAACCTTCCTTTTGAAATTTTTTCTAACCTTTCTGTTTAAAAAACTAGAAATCAGTGTGAATTTATTGGGTGGAGCAAAAACAGAATGGTGTCTCATCTAAGATCCATGAAGCATCTACATTTTCCTTCTTTGCCACATTTATTTTCAACAATCATTAAAGATCGTTAAAAATTTTGGTGCTTGCTAATCCTAGAGTCTCCCATTACTCTCTCCTTCTTCCGCATGTCTTTCTGTGAAGTAGCCCTGCCAGAAGTTTATCTCTGAAACAAAACAGGACAAGTGGACAAAAATAGTTGACATGCCAGAAGAGCTGAAAATCCTGAAGAAGTTAGAAAGTTAGATGGGTATTAGACACAGAAAATCAAACAGTTTGTGGCAGAATTTGACTGAAATTGTAGTATAAGCATTAAAATTAGGGCTGATTTTGTTCACTTTGTAAATCAATGGTTTGGAAGAGATTAGGTTTTGTCCCTTGGTGGAATTTACCACACTTTAAAAAATGGAGCCAGTGAATATAAAGGTCGAAACAGACTTCAAAAAGACTCAAAAAAGCAGCATCTTAAGCTGATAAAGGGCTTTACTGAGACTAATATAAAACAATGAAATTGTTGAAAGATAATTCAGAAATAAATAAACTGAGAATTGCATTGTGACTTAGTGAAACAGTTGAATAAAACATAAAAAGACCAGTACAGTGTTTTGGGGTTTTTTTGGTTTTGGTTTTTTTTGCTTGGTTTTTCTTTTTTTTTTTTTTTTTTTTTTGTATTGTCTAGAATCTGGATGTAGACTTGTATCCTTTGCATTAAGATGCAAAGTGCAAAGGGATGACATTTAGTATACAGCTGTCCAGATTAGTACCCTGACTATACTTTTAAGGGAAAAGTGTTAGATGTGTACCAGGATTAGCTTCTCAACTTGTTTGGGATGGCATTGTGTATGTCCTCCAGCAGGAGGATACTTGTTTCATACATCTCCTTCAGCTACACAGTGCCATACAGAAAAATTCATCAATCATATCTCAATCATTAAAGGTAATACTGTTCATTCTTTAGAACAGACATGAAGAAATCACAAAATGAGATATCAAGATGAGGTAACTTGGAAGAAGGCAAAATGAGCAAATTTGTCAGTGATAAGTCTATTAAAAAGTTTCATATGACCTAGTGTATTATTCAGTTGTCCTAGTGTATTRTCTTAAATGTAGCTTCATTTCCCTCTGCCAAAATAAGATGTATACACAAGTTTCTGGCAGCAATGGTAGAATAACGAATTTTTTTTTAATTTGATTGTAACATTCATTAAAAATCTTCACAAAACTGGTGAATGGTGTTAATCAGTTTTATTTCCTTGAAGTGAAATTGTGTCCATTTTCCATGATTCTTCACAAAGAATTACCAAGAGAAAAGTACCATCAAGAAAAAAAAGTACAGATCTCTAAGACTTTGCTTGGCCATCCACCATGAAATTTTTTCAGAGAACTTAATGTAGCCTGAATATAACAGTGGTCCTCAGAGGGCACACTGACACTTGAACAAGGTACTATAACCACAGCCTCACTATGCCTCTACTTCCTTCAGCAAAACAGGGCACTCTGACTTTGGAAAGTCATTCCACAGGTACAGCTGACCTTTTAAAAAATCATCATTTATTATACAAACAGGAATTTGACAACTATATATATATATATATATATATATATATATATATATAGCGAACATAACACATGGTGACAAAACTCCTGTAAACCCTTATTGCAAAGCTATCAGTGGTGGATGGGGAAGCGGCCTTGTTCTTCTTTTGCTGTTGACGAATGCTGAGATCAGCTTGATTTACTAGTCCCAAAGTTAAACTCCCTGAGGACATGGAGAATAGTGTTTCCTGACAGAAACTGATATTGGTGAAGATGTGGCAGACAAAGTTCCTGATAAAGTAACCAAAAAGTGATAGCGCTGATAAGTTAGCTAGAGCTGCTGATCTGATGCTGCTGGCCTGGAGACATCTGACTGTGAATCACTTTATACTATAAAACCCAAGTACCACTTTTAGATTCTAAGCCACCCATTCTAACAGTGTCTGTGAGGATTACTCCCTTGTAGTGGGGTGCCCGTCAAAGTTACTTGTCTAGTCTGAGTGATGGGGATTTGCCCATAGTCACTGGTGTGGATAAGTAACAATGGTCTAGCTAATAACAATTTTGGAATTAAAAAATACAAAACAGTGTTCAAGAAAAAAAAATAGCACTGTAAACAGGCAGTGAATCTTGGTGCTGCTAATCCATGTGCCAGTGCACAGTTTGTGAGGGGAAGTTACCTGCTCTTAATTTGAGAATGCGGTCAACATAAAAAAAGAACAATGGGGAAAATGTAATAAGTTTTGTTGGATTTTACGCTTACAGAGATTCTCTAAGAAAGCAAACACCCTATTTAATCTTTTTTCCTTTTTTCGTTTTCTTATTGTTCCTGTTCCTATTATTACTTCTTAGCTTAAAGTATAAGCAATTTGAAACAAGTGTTGCTTGTCTATGTAAAGCTATGTTAATAGATTATTGGCAGATAACTCAAAATCAGATATTGCTGATTACACATAAAATGAGCACACAAAAACTGAATCATGGGCAGCAAAAGTATTTTGCTACTTACAGTAACAATATTAYTCTTTTTATCATTCTAAAGAGCAGTTGGGTGGTTTCATAATTGTACAATAATAAAGAGTATTAACACTACTATATGTCAATGGGTGTCTTGAGGGTATTTCCACTTTCCTTTTTTATAATTCTGGTTTTAATACTATTTAAATTTTTGAAGCGTTTTCCCCTACTCCAGACCCAGACAGTGAGCAAATGATCAATGCATGTATCCTCTGAAGACTTAAATGAAAATTTATGATAATGAGAAATAAAACACAAGTAGGAGAAATTCAAAGTATTTTAAGTATTGCTACTTCATCAAAATAAGCGTTTTTAATTCTTGTCTCTTATTTAATAAGAATGTTCCACAGAAACATTTCAAAATTATTTTTAAGTACAAAAACCTTAATGAATTCTTTTTGGAGAATCAAAATATACTAGAAACATTAACTTTTAATCATCATCATCATCATCATCATAGTATTTGACACTTTTTTTCCCAGAAAGTGTGTATACATATGCAAAGTAGTAAAATATTGTGAGTTCATAGGTGAGGACACACAAAATAAACATAAGATTTGCAGAAATTGATGAAAATCCAGCTCTGAAAAGGATGAGAAATATTTCCATCTCATACCCTGATGAGGCACAAATCACCTCCTAAGGCTTAAGTGGGTGAGCAGAACCCTAGAATTCTTTTTCAAAAGAGCCCATTCAATCTCTTCCAGGAAACCTGTCAGATTTTTGCATTTTGTGTTTCTCTTAGCACATAATGAGAGGGGGCAGAAAGAAATGTTCTTATAAACAAGGGGAAAATGGAATTGCTTACAGCTATTCTTCAATCTTGTTTCACCCAGCTCTAATACATTGCTGCTCTAACCTTATTAATTTCACCTCGTGGAATCATTATTTAAATATGCAGTAAATATATGCATATATTTATCTATATGTATATATCTATAAAGCAATTTTTTTAGGTGGATTTTCATCAGGTTTTTAAAGGAAGGCTATCAGATAATTTCTCTCTCTCAACCAAAGAGTTCATCTGAATTTAGTTTGCTGGATATAGAAGCTGATAGGAACTATAAATCATCAGAGACATAATCCCACTAGCTCCAAGATTCAAGATGTTTTGTTCAAACAGAAGGTTTCCTTTTTCAAAGAAAAACTCTGCTTAAAAAACGTGCAGAAATGAATCATTAAAAATTCATCAGCAATCGGTTCATTGGGTGGGAGGGGAAACCCTGCATTCGTTTCTGTTGAGCTTTACCTTTCATATTTCAGATATTTAGTTCAAACATAAGCTTTGATTTCAGCAAATACAAGTACTTCAAAACTTTAGTTTATTTAAGTTTAGAATTCTTAGAAAAAATAAATCATACAAGGAAATCTTATAATGAGCATTTTACTATCAGAGATAATTCTTTCTAAAAATATTCAAAGAATTTCCATCTATTAGTCACAGACTGCAAATTAGATTTCTTTATTCTAACTATTGCTACGTGCCCAAACTCTCCTCTTTTAATAGCACCAACAAATCTTGAAAATTATGGGACAAAGGTAGAATTTGTTATTTTCATGTCAAAACTATTTCTACTATTCCTTTGTGGCCTGAAATTCTAAGGATACTGAGAAAGTGAAACTGATCTCTTACCATATTATGTATGAACATTCAGAGACTCTTCATACTGAAGATATGCCTTTGATCTCAACTTTTTTCTTCATGGAATGATACAAAAAATCTATTCATTTAATATAGAACACATTATCTCAATACTTTTTGATCTTATTGAAATTCAACTAGAAATTTTTAAACTCTAAATATAATTAAATTCAAACTTTTTCAACACTTTCCTCCTAAGGATTAATTTCAATAGATCAATAAGTATTTATTGATGGTCATATTATTTTCATATTTGTTTCACTAATTTTGAGATTCATTGCATTTATTTAGGAAACTGTTTTGTCTTAGAGTCATTTCAATGATTTTAGATCCTACACATCACATGTTTTAGTCTTCGGATTTCTATGGGCCTAACATAGGCCATGTGCTCTTCAATGTCTTCATAAATGACTTGGATGCAGATAGACTTGGAAGGGATACTGTGTTCACAGTTTATATGAAACTGGGAGGAACTATTGGCTCCCTTAATGGCAAGGAGGCCCTGCGGAAAGATCACAGCTAACTAAAGGGCTGGGCAATCACCAATTATGTGAAGTTTAACAAGGTAAAGTGCTGGATTCTGTACCTGGGATAGGGCAACCCTCAACGTTTGGGCAGACTGGGGAATGAGAGGCTGGAAAGAATTGCCACAGAAAGGGACCGGTGTGTCCTGGTCAATGGCAAGTTGAATGTGAGTCAGCAATGCCCAGGCAGCCAGGAGGACCAAMCTTGTCCTGGCGGGCATCAGGGACAGCATCACCAGCCAGGCAAGAGAGGGAATTGTCCTGCTTTACTCTGGCCTGAAGCAGCCTCACCTTGAGTGCTGGGGACAGTTTTGGGCACCACAGTGTAAGGGAGATATGAAGATATTAGAGAACGTCTGTGCAGAGCATGAAGAGCTTTGAGGAGAAGCCACATGAGAAATGGACACTTGGTCACTTCAGCCTGGATGAGGGGAGACTGTTGCAATCTACAATCTCCTCATAAGGAGAAGACAAGGGGAAGACTCTGATMTCTTCTTTGTAGTGACCACTGGCAGGATCCAAGGGAATGGCCTAAAGCTGTGTCAGGGAAGGTTTAAGTTGAACATCAGGAAAAGTTTCTTCACCCAGAGGGTGTTTGGGCTCTGGAACAGGCTCTCCAGGGCAGCGGTCATAAGACCAACCTGATAGAATTCAATAAGTCTTTAATAACTCTCTGAAAAACACAGTGATTCTTGGTGGATGGTGCTGTGCAGGAACAGGAGATGGACTCAATAATCTTTGTGGTTCCCTTCCAATTCAGCAAAGTGGGTTTTTTTATTAAATTAAACAATTATGATGAAGGCTAATTAAAAGAAAAAATCTGGGATTATGTAAGTTTTGTCAAGCCACATTATCAGGTGACCAAGATGATCCTGACATTATTTTGCTGTCTACACTTTTTTTTCCATCTAGAATGAATCTCAGGTCAGAAACAAGTCAAAACCTGACATCACTAACTTTCTACATATGTTAGAATTTGGATGTGAAGGCACTTTACAGTAGACAGACATCATTTATTTTTTATCTTATTACTATTTAATTAAAATTAAATTAAAATTGCCTGGAGCTTACCAAATGCCTTTTTCTTCATTTATTCCGTTAGATATGCTGACTTCTTAATGCCAAACTGGAAAAAATCTGTGGGCTGTAACTTTGAGAAGAAAGCAAAGAAAGTCCCTTCTAAGTTCCAGATTTTTTTAATCAGCTTTTTTTTAGAGCAAATAAACAAGGTTGTTCTATGAATAACTAAGCCTTAGTTATACCCTGAGGGGGCTAATATTGTTCCTGCACTCTTTTGGTAATTGAAACCACTCTCCTTGTTTATACCTTGAAAAGATGACATTTTCTAACGGCTTASAATGAGCTCAAGCAGTGATTTTAAGCTAAGCTTTAACATATGCTCTCTTGAAACTAGTATTCCTGAACAGAGATCCTGTTCAGCTTCTGAAACCTAACTTACATCACCTATGCATTTCTAATGCAATATGTGATTGGGCAATGATCCTGGGTCAGGTTTTTTTGAAGCCCTACTCAGTATGTGATTGGTCATTTATGATGTGGGGAGGTTTTGAGGTCCTACTCACCTTCAGACTTTAGGATCTTATAAGATTTTGTTTCCCATTCAAGAACTGTGTTTTCCTTTCAAGATTTCATTCTTGAAATAATTATTTTCTGCGTCTTATGTAAGAATGTTAGCATTAAGTAGTATTGTTAGAAATACCTGAATTCATCTGTAGGACAAAGTAATCAATCTGATACTTTCCTTCTTCATAAAAAATTAATTATTTTGAAAAGTGCTTGTCTCTGTATATTATTCAACTTTTGAGGGAAATCACACATACAAACATAATTGCAGTTGGTGTTTGATAGTACTTCTATACATAAGCTATCAAACAGTAAAGGAACATCTCATTGAAGCTCAACATTATTTTTGTTCAACGTGTTTCATGTTGAATCAACATGTTTACTAACATGGCTAACATTTCATCTCTGTCCTGTTAATCTTCATATTTTAATTTTTAGTAGCATTTTTAGATTCTACCTCAGTCTGTTCTCACAGCCTAGATTAACAGGTGGTGTTTAAGGCAGTATGTACTGAAACTGAGAAATTCCCTTCCATTAGTTTCTGTTGTATTCTGACACTCATGAAGTCTGTTCACTTACTGTTCACTTACATTACATTATGATCATTTTTCACCCTACAAAATTATAAAAGCAACGTGTCCCAGTGGCCCAAGAAACCACTGTTTCTATCAGGCTAAGATCTAATATCTAATATCATCTAAAACTATTAACAGTATCTGGTCCAGCTGCAAAAGAGCATAATGAAAAAAATAGCTTAACAGGGTCACTTTGGCAGCATGAACAATGATTTTGAGCATTTTATTTGTGACTTTCTATAGCAGCATTAAAATTTTCAAACCTGTGGCATGTAGGTAAAAACAGCAGCAGCAGGTACAAAGGTTTCAATATCTGAGCTTTCGATTTCCACAACCACATCAAATACCTAAGTTTAGTAAGGTTCTGTCTTAGTTAACCCCCAACAGGTTCAAATCATAATGATTGTGGAATTATAAAAATAAATTGAGGCAGATAGGAGGCTCTAAGCTTGCTGCATGAAATCATCTGTACGATCTGTTTTCACCAATCTAATAATGACATTTAAGTAAAAGGTTAAAAAGGTACTCGCTTGTCTTGGGGTGATATAATAATACTGAATTCCCCTGTTGTCTGGTTTGTGCCCAGAAATGGGCCCTCTACCTTTCAGCTGGGTTGGGAAGAGGGGTGGGAGCCAGGGGAGCTCTGGCAAGGGTTATGTTTCGGCACTCGCTCCTCTATGTGCTTGGTTGTGTGTGGGGAGGGAGTTACAYTAGTTTGCTTTTACCTAGCTTGGTTTTATTAACTGAGGGAAGAGGTTTTCCTGGAACTGCTATAGCAATCCTCGAGTGACTTCTATGGCTTCTTCTGGAACTGTTCACTTCGGCTTCAGTCCGAGAACYAGACTATTGGTGGCAGCCAGACACTGCTGATAGGCGGGGAGGTTGTGGGACACCTCATCCCAGCTCCAGACCTCGAAAGAAGCCCAGCCAGCTAAAGAAAGACCTCTAAATCCACCAGTTTACTACACAGCAAGGAGGTTCAATATTCAAGTTATTCAATTTTTTCTGTGCTGTGCTGGCACTTTGGTCGTTAAATAAACAGGCTTTTTTCACTTTGATTCAAGAAATTCCTTTTGTATAGGTGAGAAGGGAGTGCCAGGTATAGAGAAAACATTTATTCCAGAGTGTTTCCTCCTAACCATGACATCACTTTAGGCTACTYATATTCTACAGAGCATACAGGATCAGCTATGTTCATTATTTATGCACTTATAGCCCATGAGAATGTATCATACTACTTTTAAGACATAATCTTGATTTTACAAACTCATCTACTATCTCTATTTATGAGATATTTTAAGGTCATAGTTATTAGTTCTTATATGTCTATTTTCATAATTCTATTTCTGTTATTTCATCCTCCAAGAATTCCATGAGCCCATCAAAAATTGATGAAAACAATGGAAATCAGCACCCCAGCAAGTGAGCATAGAAAGTTCATGAAAAAAGTCTATTATTATGGTGGCAGATGAAAAAGATTCTGGCAGCAGAGTAAGAATCACTGAAAATGTAGGTAAATTGCATACCAATTGTAAGCCATATGTGGGTGAATCCTTCCATGGTTGTATTATTTGTTTGCCAATATATTTTTGCTTTGCTTTACTGAACTGGAAGGTGTGAATGATTACAACCCACCTTTTACAGAAGTAAGTTATGCTTTGAAAAACAAGTAAGTAACTGGAAAACATTTGGTTTGTTTTGTTGGGTTGTTTGTTGTGTGTGCTGGTTTAGGGCAAATTTAGTAGAGAATTCCCAAAGGAGGGCCTCTCCAGAAAACAAACCCACACGGCCCCTCCCCCCCCCAACCGGTTCGGGAAGAATTCCTCGGAGAGAAGTGGAAAGAACCTGTTTATTTGACAGGCACAGCACCCCCCAGCACACAGAATGAACCATACCGGATGACACCACTCTGAAAAAAGATGACAAATTCAGAGTCTCTCTCGGGGATGGTCGCTCTGTTCTCAGTCCCTCCGGCGCTGGGCAGCTGCTGCAGCCACAAGGTGCAAACGCTCGGTGTTCCCAGGTCCCAGTCCGGAGCAGGTTCGGGATGGTCGGAAAAAAAAGAGAAACAGTCCAGGAAGCAATTTGGACTGTTTTGCTAAACTAGCTAGGAGCTGAAGCAGAAGCAAGCAGAAGCAAAAGCAAGCAAGAGCAAGCCAGAGAGCAAAAAGCAAAAGCAAAAGCAAAAGCTGCTGTCTCGGTGTTCCAGCCAGGCTGATGAGAAAACCAGAACAAAACTTTCACACTTCAGAGCCAGTCTTAAAGGTACAGAACATAATATCCAACATCAACAGAACACATGAATGGGGATACCATCATCATAACGTCACCCTAGGACATTGTGGTTTTGAGATTTATTGGGGTTTTGTTGTTTGTTTTTTTTTAAGGGGAATGTCTTAAAAGTTATTGCCTTGTTATTAAGATTTTTACATGGATGACACTTGGGATTTCATACAAAAATACGATTTTCCCATTTGGGCCAAAATTCTAAACAGGCTGCATAACCATGTTCCTACTTATATGGAGGTAACAATTGTCTATTGCAGATATGCGATAAACTGAAGACGCATTTTTCCTCCATGCCAAATAAACTGTGACTCAAAAATGTTCCAGGCAGGCAATGAATTATTTTTATTTGCAAAACAGTAGCAAATGCAAAGCATTTACTAAATCAGATTATATCTGAAAAAGGAAACAACAGAAGATGGAACTATCATCAGAAGATTGGTAAGAAAAAACTCAATGTATGAAAAGAGATCAGGTGATGCACCAGCCTTAATTATCTTCTATGTATGAAGTTGGAGGTATGAAGTTGGAGGGAAAAATGCAGAAAGCTTTCAGAAAAAAAAAAAAAAAAAAAGAAATTCTAGTTCATCTCTATCAAAATGTGGAATTGGATGGATAACTTGTGAAATCTACTAATAAATTCCTACAGAAACTTTTGGGAAATGTTACTATTGGCAAACAAGCCGAGTAGATTCAGAAGTGGCAGGTTCTGATTTAGATATAGATATAGAATTTAGACCACTAGGTCCATATAAAGTCTAAGATATTTCTAATCCTTAAAAAATCAAAGGATATCCCTGCAATACTCCTTATCTGGTGATTATGAATGATTGTTGAAGRTCTCAGTCTCTAAAAGTTTTCACTATTTTGTCTTACTGCCACAGTTATTTATCTTAGTATCATATTCCCCTGTCTGATACACATTTCTAAATAAAAAGCATAAGATTTCTGATGAATATTATATTTGGATATTAGTGAGTTGTGATGCTTGGCAGCTGGAAATATATGCAAAAATTTCTCTTTTTTTTTTTTTTTCAGAAGTACAAATAATCCCTCAAAGTCTGTTTCAGCCCACATCACCAAAGAATGCACGACAATATCATCTCACACAGTAACAGAGTAACCACCTATGCAGACTCATGTGCAATCAGCTTCAATGTTTTACAAAACTATGGAATCCTTTACTATGCATTACTGTATTAAAAATTATCATATAAATTATATTAATAATTTTAATTAATTCTTTTCACATGGTAATCATGTAAGACAATTAAGCCCACTTACTTTAGTCCCTATAGCTAATAAAATTGTTAAGATAATCGCATAATAACTCTGAATCTGGAAACTTGTAAATAATGAGCTCTTGGAAAGTGTTCTCAGATTTGGTAAGAAGAAAGCATTACAAATCATTGCAGCTTTACCTGATGCAATTTAACCCTTGCAAAACAATGTCATCACCCTCAGGCAGAGAGTTTCACCTCAGGAATTTAGAATTTCTCAGCTAAGTTCTTTAAAGACAGGACAGTCTGAAACTTCACAGTGTGATTAGTCACCGCCATTGTAAAGGCATTTTGTTGTCATGGGTTGCTACTGTTTTGCACCAGAAAAAAAAAGAGAGGACACACAAGTAATTCCAGGAAACACCATACTGATGTGAATACAGCCTTGAAGTTTGTAACTCAATAATAAGTGGGATACAGGAGAATATTGAACTATTAATATACTTGTGCATAAATGTGAATATATCCTGAACTGTACGGGAGAAAAGTAGAAACAATGGCTACTGCTGTGAAAAATGGGAGGGCAGTTCAAAACAGAGAGAACAGAGATAAGTCTGAATATATCGTCTGCGAAATGTGATACACAGAGATGTTTTAATAGTAATACAGCACCTTCCTAAAACATAAACTTTCTTTGTGGCTTATTCTTCTAAAAGATGTAGACATAGCACTGCAAAGACATAATAGAGCAGGGGACACACCGACATATGGACCAAGATTATGCAATTTTCTCCGGGTTTATTTCAAGTTAAGGTTTCTTGTTACTGTTTTAGTTTCCAATTCTCGGCACAGGATTGGTTGTTTATGTTCATGGAATCTCAGTGTCTCTAGAGACAAGAAATAAACTGGGTCAACTTGACTCTGCAAAATGATTAACAAGAAGTTAATAATTTTCTTATTCACTGTTCCTCATTATCACATTGTATTCCACAACAGATTGCAACATACCAAAGTGATGACACTGCTTTCCTATACCATCACTACGAGTTATAAAAATATAGAATATCTCTACCCTGGGAATGGGAATGTGAAGAACAGAATGAGGGCAGGGGTCCAGTTTGAGTGTTGAAGTGCTATGACAAATAGCTTAACAAATCTGAGCTAATGAGGTAAGCCTGTCTCCTGGCCAGCGCGAATGAAAGAGTTGTTTTGCAGTCTCGTTAGTTACTGCAATGGGAGCTACCCAGAGAAACCATATATATCTTGCCAACAACTATATTATTTCATGGGTAGAGTGTTGAGACATTACTTACTTTAGATCTCCAATTTTATTCATTTTTCTATGTAAGGTAAATTCAATAGTCCAGATTGTTTAATGGAACATAAACAAGAAACAGTTGTGAATTATAAGAGTCTGCGCACAAGGTGCTTTTTTTTAACTTCTCATAGTCATGATCAGCCACAGAGTGCAGTGCAAATGCTTCAGGATGCTAACAGCATTTCAGTTTAGTATTTAAGTCTTCTCACCCATTTGCTGATACCTGCTCTATTACAGGAAAATAATACACTGGCTTTTAATTTACATACTTAAGAACATCATCCAGCACAACTAAGGCAATATCCATATTAAAAGCACCTTCCTTGTACACTTGCAAATCCTATATATTATGCAATGCTGCTGTTGTGGGTATGGCTTAAACCACCAAAACTTTTACCATTCTTTTATACAGCATTCTTTTGTAAGGCAAAAGAAAAAACAGTGATCAAATAAAGTTAAGGTGTTTACTAAGCCTACATGCTGGGATCTGACCATATGCATCAGGGCTTGACCTCTCATTAAAACAATGCGTCACGACATTTTTTCCAGATAGTCCTTGTGTATTCATCATGCTGGAGAAATTTTACTTCTGTCTCAATATTGTATTTTTGATGGATTTTATTTAAAAAAATAGAAATTTTTAGAAATTTCTACTTTCATATTGGTTTTTGAATCATGTTTTTCCCACTGTAATTCAATGAAGATTTTTATGCTATTGCTTATATTTTTACCTCTATTTGTTTATTTTTGTGATTTTAGTACTAGATTCTCAGCTAGAACACATTGACCTACAATAAATTTAATTAAAGTAATGGAAAGGCTTTTTAAAAATTAAATTTCATGTAATTCAGAAAAACAATATTCACCTAAAAAGGCCAAGTCCACTGAAATCAACTTATCTAACTCAGTTTAATATTCAGATCTTAATCCCAATTCTGCAATTTTCTTAGAATGTTTTTTCTCATGTATTATTTGCTTCAGATAGAAATAGTTCCTGTGTACATGCTAGTACATTTTGCATTAGCAAAAAACTTTGGTATTAAAGCAAATTCTAATTGTAAAAATGTATATTTTAAAAGATGTTTTCCTTTGAAACTGAGCCAGCCATTGTGGTTCATTTCAAACATTCACTGACGCCTACTCCAGTCTACATTCTGAAAAGGAGAAATTGTAAGCTACAACTGCACTCTTTCTGAAATGCAGAAATAGTTCACAAATCTGGCACAATCTTTATTATCACAAAAGTAAGGATGATAAATTTACAAAATTTAGTAAATTACATAAATTAATATATTAAACTCATTACAGTCATTTATGTAGACTATACATCATTACTTACTATAACCAAGGGCACTCTGAAAATTATTTTCCTTCAAATGTGTCTTTTCTGTTGGCAAGGTAAGGTGTACAAGATCCCTTTCTAAAAATTCAAAGGTCCTTTGGAACCTCAGCTTTAATCTATTTAAGTAAGAATTAGTATGCAGGAATCGCAGATTGTTTTGCATAGGTAGGGTTATAATGCCAACGCAAATGTGATGCAACATGTATGAATTAATTTTTAGTGTAACTAGCTTGGAGGCTAAAAGAAGTACAGTATAAACAACATGATTTCAATTATTAGATATTTATCGACAGTCACTGCAAGTTGCTCAGTGCTGAAACCAAGAATTTGTAGAAGGGAGAGGACCAGATCACATAGCTGCTGCAATAGTTTATATCTGTTACTCTCTGTCTTTGGCTTAAACTGAAACAAATACAACCCTACGTCTAAGGGCTGCACACATCCTTTTTTACAAGGGCCTTTTCTTTCCTTAATAGTCTTATAGCCTTCTCTGATTTATATTTCTGATGAACCTGTAAAACTGTTCATTATATGCCCTCTTGTCTTGCACAATCTTCCTTTCAATATACTTACTAATTTTTCAATATTTGAAACTTGAGTTTAATCTACTGGTTTTAGTAGCAGCAATCTTCTTGATTTATATATCCCACACGTCCTCTCCCTTTCCTTGATTTCTCTTTCTCCTTTTAAATATGATGAATCTTATGGTTTGGATTTATTAGGTATCCAGTAATTTACCTTGGTCTACTATTAATTTCCTTTTGCCATTTGTGTGATACCTCTGCTAGTCTCTGTCTGCATCTCCTTAATCCAAACTATTCACAGGAGCAGACTCTATGATCSAGCCCAAGATAATTTTCCATTGCAGAAAGCTGCCAAAGCCATCTGTCTGGGCATCCTGGTCAAAACACAGCTTCCAGCTCACCTTTCTTAGCAGAGGCAGTCAAAATAATACAATATAGAATAAAACAAACTACAGCATCGAAAGAGCACCTTGTTTTTTAGTTWGTTTGTTTGTTTTCTAAGGCATCACACCCACAGAAGAAATTAAATTATAAAAATCTCGTCTCTCTACTTATGAAGAAATTAATTCCTTCATTCTGATTCACTGGAATGTGTCTGAATGCTTTCCATTCTGTATTCATTTGGAAGAAATTCTTCTCTTTAAATTGGTAATTTCTTCCTGTGAAAAAAATATGTTTATGCTACATCAGGATTTTAGGATTACATAGTTTCAGCTACAAACTCTGAAACCTTGAGGTAGCTCAATTTTCAGAAGAGTTTTCAGCATTAAAGGAAAACTATTTCCTGAACTTCTAGAATCATTAAACCACTCAGATACATTTTGCCATAAGTAATTCATTTCGGCTTAAAGAAATTTCAAAGTACTTACTTGACAAAATATATATTTTAAGTATCAAAACTTCATTCCCCATGTAACAGTATAAGGTTTCAAATAGAAAGAAAATTCAGTTTGGTTTTCCAGATGAGGGTGGTTAAGCTAGAAAACTCACTCTGGCTATAGAAGAAAGCTCATGCATATTTCCTTCCTTCCTTCCTTCCTTCCTTCCTTCCTTCCTTCCTTCCTTCCTTCCTTCCTTCCTTCCTTCCTTCCTTCC